>DWAP01002596.1:0-13213 GCA_018230625.1 Heliconius eleuchia | reverse complement strand
TGCCTACCCTGCTGTGTGCGGGATACAGCGTGAAGCTGATTTATTTTATTTATTTTAATTTTTTATATAATACTTTTTATAAAAATATATGTAACATTAAAACCTTCATTTATATATTTATTTATGTATTTCTAGATCGATGTTGATCATTTATAGTTTGAAATAAACTCTGTTATTTATAGTGGGTTGTAAAAAATAGTAATAAAAAGTGAAAAAAATGGCTAAGTAAAATTTTTGAAGTATTTCTATTTTGTTTCATACACTATTTCCCGTAGGATAAGTAAATAGGCAGTATTACGTGAAATTTCAATATAGATTCCCAAACTTTCTCGATTGAGATAAAAGCGATTGTCTTGGGCTCTTCTCTTATATCAAATTTTCGAACACGCTTTTATTTGGTCGAGCTGTAAGTAAGTTAAAATAAATGATATCAAATCAGCTTTACGCTGTATCATCATCATCATACAGCAGAGTATACATAGGGAACCTAGAGTTAAGACACTCCGTTCCTCACTTTCCGCTGAATTTTTCGAAGCATTGCGTGTTGAGTGGGAGAACTCAACCCCCGTGCCTTGGTGCCAGAGCGAAGAAATGAAAATATTAATAAATAATAATTCATTGCCTCGAGTGGGGATCGGACCCTCAATCCTCGCGTTTCCGTTTTGCTCCTGCACCACAATGGCCTCAATTATTTTGTATATTGTTATTGTTTTATTGTATATTGTTTATTAAGCTATTAATTTAACTTCACGATTAGAGTACGTAAAGATTAAGGTATTTCTATGTTTTCGTCTATTTTTTTTATATATTACACGTACTCAAGAAAATTTTAATTTATTTGTATATGAAAATAATATACCAGTTCCCAAAGTTAGAGACGAATTTACAACTACCGTGTATGTAGCCGGTTCCACTGCACTATAACGGACTTCATAATTATACTATAATATTATTTATTCCTACGATCTTATAGTAAATTTCTTGGTTTAAATTTATTGACTGAGGTTCCAACGAGCTAATGTTTGCCTCAAGCAGTAATTGAATACACGGTCTCTTGATATACTTGAGATAACATATACATATAATGTATATTTGTGATTGGCTCTTACTATAACAATATATTAATTACAAGCGCCCACGCGCGGCTTAGCCCGCTTACACTTATTTTTATATTGTGGCCAAATTTTACAAAATCTTAAAATATATTTTAACCAATGTGTTATTTTAATGTGTTAGCTATATTATTGTAAAGTTTCATCGAAATCTGTTCAGTGTTTATTGCGTGAAAATGGTACAAGCAGTATTACTCCAAAAGTTTCTTGTTTACAATATTATAAGGGTAGAAAGATCAGTAGAACACGTAAATTTTTATACTTGAAACGTATTAAAACAACGTAAGAAAATATTTAATTTAACTAGGTTAAAGGCATAAATGATTCTACTACAAACTGATGGTTTTTCATGAATTTATTTTAAATTAATGTAAAATGTACAAATATATTAAATAATTAAAATAAATCAATCAGCTTCACGCTGTATCTCGCACACAGCAGGGTAGGTAGAGGGAACTTAGTGTTGAGATTGCGTGAATGACATTGCATGTTGAGTGGCGGAACTCAACGCCGTACTTTGCCTCGATACCAGAGCAAAGTAATGAAAATGTAAATGTTAGTAAATATTTTATTTCCTCGAGTGGTGATCAAACCCACAACCAGTCAATTTTACAATCACACCTTGCGCCCCTGCGCCACGACTGGCCTCACAAAAATATTATATTCACCAAAATAGAAATATGAAACATACTTTGTATTTTTGTATTTTTGTATTCCTTATATAGTAAGATTAAAACACCCTATGTAATAAATACGAGATGATTCATTGAATTATAGCCGCGGTCAAAATTCTCAGAAGGTACTGAGATGGAAAAATCTAAGCAAAACACAAGAACTAATGTAAAAAATATTTTTTACACGACATGATTACGATACGATTTCTTAACATATTATGGTGGCTGTAGCAAAAAGTTAGCAATAAAAGTCAAATTTCTTATGACAATCAATTCATTTCTCCGTTCTGGTAACTCGAAATCGGACGAAAAACGCAGTGAGTATTGGCTTTTTGCGGTATATTTACATAAATGGGAATTAAAGGCTTAAAAAGGATTGGAACCTACGATCCTTTTTCATGTATAAAGATTTCCTTTGGCATGTATAAAGAGGTTGATGACAGTGGACGAGGCGAAAGAGGTATGTAGAGACCGATCTGTTCTTTCTGACTATCCCACTAGGGATAAAGCGTGAAGCTAAGTTAAGTTAAATGAATACAGTATCTCCTTTGTATAACAACTAATCAACATTTTTGTTTATTATAACATAATTGCCTTTGTACAGTTTTCCTATCGAGTAAACGCGCCCCTGCGCCACGACTGAATTCATACCAAATCCACCATCTAATAAAAATCATTATTCATCCAAAAAAAGAAAACAAAATAAATAACAAAAAAGAATTTGCCACACCAAAAAAAAGAATCTGGCGACACTTTTTGATTGATTGACATTTTAGTTCTTTGTTCACGCGATCTACATATATGTATACCATAAGCACCTCTAATTTGTATACAATATGCTCTTGATTTCTCGCATACAATGGTGTTTTTCTGATTATTATTACGAACAAAAACAAGAAGTTCATTTATCCGAACGTATCCGTATAAAATCGATGACGCCGCAGTTATTATGCTTACCGTTTTTATAAAACATGATTTTTTCAATTTTGGATTATGTTATAATATGGAGTGGTTGATCTCGTGATGTTTTATTATAAGGTCTTAAATTGAAAGATATTTTTTAATTCCTTTTTTAGTTTCACGCTGTATCCCGGACATATCAAGGAGCATAGAGGAAACCTAGAGTTAATACGCGCCATTCCCGTTCCCTATTTTCCGCCAAATTCTGGAGGCATTGCGTGTTGAGTGGTGGAACTCATTATATTATATTAATATCTCGAGTGGGAGTCGAACCCACTACCTGTCGTATCTTTACGAGGCAAAGAGAGGAGACCTCGATTCACTTTTGAAAACACAGTACTGATGATACTGGAGGAAGGTCATTGCAAAGGTATGAGAACCCCAGAGAGTTTGCATGAAGAGTTTGATGATACTGGACAGTGAGGAGAAAGTATGAGACCACATAGTTTTCTCTGGTTAACCTGTATCTTAAAAAGAAATCTTCTTCGTGTGAATTTATAAATCTGACGGTGTGATACGGTTTTCTAAGCTGAAGCTTATTACGATTTATCCAGCAGAAAGAATTTACACCGCTTTCTGTCTAAATTTGAGATGTCTTGTATTGAGTGGTGGAATTTAACGCCGCTCATGTTTAGTTAAATTTTATTCTTCCTACTAGAAAAATTACCCAAAGCCATCAATAACAGTTTCACCAATTATACAATCAATTATAACTTATAACTAACATTAAAAAATTAGAGCACAAACATACAAACAAAAAAAAATAGTTTCGCTTTTCGAAAGCTCCAATTATCTACTACAGTAGTTGCGTTTATTTGTGTTAATTTTTAACACGTTTAAACACGATAATTGATGATGCACCGAACGCTAGGTAATTTATAGTTTTAAGGTCAGATTGCGTTTGCGTTTTACTTTCCAAAAAATACACCGCCTCTACAGTTAGTTCAATATACGTAGATCATATTTCGGTTTTAAGTAAATATTTTATTTATTGCAATAAAAATGAATTTAAAAGCATTTTCTTACGTTCACGCTGTGTCCCGTTTAGCGGGATAGGCTAAAACAACCTATTTTAATCCTTTTCTCTCAATTTTCGAGGCTTTGCCTGATGAGTGATGAGATGAGAGATGAGACTCATCGCCGCACTTCGTTCCCTTGAGTGGGAATCGAACACACAACCGTCGCTTTTGCCTTCAGTGCTTGTCATTTTGTTGTCGTATGTGATAAAATTTGTTAAATTACTTTTTTAAAATAACGAGGCCGGTGTCAAAAGTGTATGACGATTTAATACCTTACATTAATGTTATATTAATTAGTTAATGGTAAACAATTAATAATGACTGTGTTGTAATATAATAATTTATTCTAAGAAATTAAAGAAGGAAAATGTTAAAGTTTCTTAACATAACTTTGCTAAAATATAAGAATTTGGAAGTCCGTCGTAGAGTAGGGGACAAGTGTGTGATTATTATTTTTTCGTGCTCTAGTAACAAGACAAAACGCGGCGTTGTGCTCTGCCACTCAACATGCAATGCGGCGAGAATGCGGCAGAAAGTGGGAACGGAAGTATCTCAATCAGGACTGGTGTGTCTTAACACAAGGTGACCAGGTTCCCTGTGTGACGAGGTAAAGCGTGGCGTTTAGTTCTGCTACTACAATGCCTCCAGAATTCGGCGGTAAGTGGGAAACGAAAGTGTGTTAATGGAGACGGAGAGTCTTAAAACTTAGTTCGTTCTGTCTACCATACTATGTGTGAAAGATAGCGTGAAGCTAAATAATTTTTTTTCGCTTTATCCAGCATATACAAACGAGAGCCAAAGAGCCAATGTATTTAAACGTAAAGTTCTTACGTAAACTTCTTTCCACCTGAATTCGAGACATGGCGTAATGTACAACGCAACTTAACGCCGTGCTTTGCCAGAGCGAAGAAATGATGCACCTAAGTAAGAAGAAAGCACCTAAGAAAGACGTTTGAACGTAAGGTTGGCTATGAAACATAAATAGATCGAAGGAAATATAAAAAAAAAATTCAATAAAAAAATCGTACTCTCTTTTTTTCAGCTTAAAATTGAAAATTATAACCATAATTTCATACAAAAAAGTAAATTAAAATGAAATTTAAAATTTCATTCAACTAAAGTATAAAAAAGCTGAAATAACTAGCTCATTAAAAAGCTTATCCATTTATAAAATTGTTTATTTTAAACCGAGTAGCGTCAACTTGGTCGTTTCAAATGCATTCGTTTCATATATTATATTCATATTCGTTTTAATAAAAGGCCAAAAATAAAGGTTTTTTATTTAGTTGAAATTATTTTAACATAGTAAAGAATACTAATACGCTACGGTATGGTAATTAACTGCAGACTTGGAAAATTATATGAAAATTAACTTGAACTAATTAACATAATTTTGCTAAAATATAACAATTTGGTAATCCGTCATGGAGTAGGGGCACAAGTGTGTTATCATTATTTTTCTCGCTCTGGTAACAAGACAAAACGCGGCGTTGTGCTCTGCCACTCAACATGCAATGCCGCGAGAATTCGGTAGAAGGTGGAAACGGAAGTATCTTAATCAGAACTGGTGTGTCTTAACACAAGATGACCAGGTTCACTGTGTTACGCTTTGTGCTGGATACAGCCGAAGATGCAATCCATACTTTACTTTCTTCTCTTTATCATATTTTCATCATATCAAACACATCATTTTATAGATGCTATATGTAAAAAATGTAACGAAATTTTGTAATAAAAACATTTTCATTTCTAAATTGCTATCAAACTTCCATAACCGTAAAATAAAAGAATCTGTAATTTCTGCGACAAAATTCATAATAATTTCTTTTACTCTTGCAATTATCCTTTTATGTTACTTCAACACAATAGCCCAATTTTCCCCTTCAGCTAAGCGAAAAGTTGATTGTATGGGTACGCACGAACTTTTAAGATCGGATCGAATAAAAAACAAAATATATATTTTTTAAATTGAAGAAGAAGTGAAGGTTGAGGGTTCGATTCTCGAATGAATTATTTTATGAACTGAGTGTCCTAACTCTAGGTTCTCTTAACCCTATGTGTGGTTTACAGTGTGAAGCTTCAAAAACCGTATGAAAATTCATCAAAACCATTCGTGGCAGAGGGGTGCAAGCGTACGACTCACACTACTTACAAATGTGACAGGCAGTGTTCGATTTTCACTCGACGAAATGAAATATTCAATATTATAATTTCCTCGTTCTGGTAGCGAGGCAAAGCGAGGCATTGAGTTTCGTCGATTGGGCAAAAAATGAGGAACAAAAATGTCTTAATGAAAACAGAGTATCAAAATCAACATTAGGTACTCTCTACCCTGCCATTTACAGAAAGCAGCGTCAAGCAAAAATAAAAATAAAAAACTGACCATCTACGTTACAATGAATCCAACAACCACGTCCCCATTAATACTCCACTCTCCAACTCCAATAATATATCAATCCAACGAACCAAAACCGTTTGATGCAACTACGTATATGTAAAGCCTCCAATATTTCTGTAATAAACTTGTCGCGTTCTATCGATCATATTTCATAATATAACCTGTTGGTGACTCAATAGAGGCGCTGATCGACAATAATGTGACGGGAATCGTCGAGAACGGACAGACTCTACCATTTATTATAGATATTGTGATTTTCAATACTGTCCGTGGCACAGTAGGGTTGGCAAGGAGAAGGAAGTGTTAAGACGATCGAATTCTGGAGGTATTGCGTATTGAGTGGCGGAACTCAACGCCGCGCTTTGCCTCGATATCAGAACGAATAAATATTTAATTCTCTAGCATTGAACTAAATTCTTTTAAAATACAAAAAATATTACAGTATTATCTAAATTCTTTCTCAAAACGAAGCTGTCGTGCCGCGAGTCCGCCTGTAAACAGATGCGGAAGCACTTGTACTCGTGCTAATAAATTATTGTCATTCCCGAGCTCTAATACAAAACATTGCGTAAAGTTTTTAATTTTAAAGTATAATTCCACAAAACGTATATATTTTTTTTACGTAGCGGTATTTGAACTCGCGACGTTCCCTACAGAGATGTTAACAACATAAATATGTTGTAAAAAGCGTATAAAAATTTCGACGTAGTTACAAACATGACAAATGCGTTTTTTCCGCGAAAACCCCGATCCTGCGGGAATTTCTGGATATCAAAAGTAACATAGGGCAATTTTAAAGTCACAGATAGACATTTTAATTTAATTTTTATGTATAGATTAGTAAATTGTGTTGTTATATTAGACAAATACAATGGTCAAAACATAATGCTTCCAGAATTCGACGGGAAGTGAGAAACAGAATGGGAACGCAGTGTCTTAAGAATGGGTCCCAGGTTCCCTCTGCTTGTAGCTATGTGCGGGATATAGCGTGAAGCTAAAAAAAATTGTTACTATAGAAAATATGGTATTTTGATTGCAAACGCAATGATGACGCAATTTGTTCTTTAAAAACAACACGATTAAATAAATACAAAGGCGGATCTTTAATATTTACATACTTCTGTGTTTATTTAATTCTCTTTATATTTTTCATCGTTAAGGTTAAAAATTATATATTTGTATTTTTTTCTTGCTTCCACGACATAATTTACATTTACCTTCACAATATATCCCGCCCATATCAGGGTATGTGCAGAGGGAATCTGAGAACCTAGTATTAAGACATTCCGTTCTCCACTTTCCGTCAAATTCTGAGACATTACGTGTTGAGGGACGAAATTCAATGTCGCACTTCCCTTGTTACTATGGCGAAGAATTATTTAATATTGTATTTCCCCAACTGGGAATTGAACCCACCACCGTCGCATTTACATTCTCATCTCTTATAAACGTGAAAATTGCTGTTATAAACTATGCATTCAATACCTATTTTTCGAAGAAAAATGAGATCTAATAAAGTAAATAGTCAAAAAGTAAAATTGTTCAAGCTTTATATACTATATTAAAATATAAATAAATCACACATAAAATACATCAACTTCACACAGCGGGGAGGGCACAGGAAACCCTAGTGTTAAGACACTCCGTTCACTGCTTCTCGCCGCCTTCTGGAGGCTATGCGTGTTGTGTGGCGGAACTCAACGCCGCGCTTTGCCTCGACACCAGAGCGAAGAAATAGAAATTTAAATAATATAATTTGCACGTATCCCCTAACCATACAATTTCTATTCTTGTTTGTTTTTCATTTCTCATAGCCAATGTGTAAAACAGGTGAAGAGAATTTTGAACGAGTGTATGAATGTATGTTTTTATGTGTGACGAAATCATCTAAATTATCACTTTGCGCTTTCTATTGTGAATGTGTTAGAAATTATCAAGATAGTGACGTGATTTTTAATGTTTATTGCGTTTTTTTGTGATTTATTTGATATTTTGATCCTTTTTGAGCGTTTCTTAAGTTGTTCATGTGTTTTTCTTTTCTTTCTACATGTTGTATGTTTTTAGAGGTATTAGAAAAAATATATATATATATATATACATATATAAAGTCGCGTTTCAGTCACTAGTATGTACATATATGTATAAAATGTAATCATTTTTTATTTTTATATTATGCATTTCGATATTTATAACTAATAGTTTTGTTAGTAATTAATAAAATATTACCATAGTAATAACTTAATACCTACACTGTATATCAAATAATCACTGTATATCAAGAAATCAGTTTCACGCTGTATCCTACACACAGCAGGGTAGTCAGAAGGAACCTAGTGTCAAGACACTTTGTTCCCCACTTTCCACCGAACCAGTCGATTTTAAAAAGCTTCTAGAAGGTCCCTTTTGGAAAGATTAAATTATGTAGTATTATATTTACTCGCTATTTTAATATTTACTCGAGGCTTGCGTGCTACTACTGTGTGACCCAACTTTCGATGGGTCAAGCAAAGTAAGCACTTGTTTTCAAATACCAGTAGAGTGTGTATTCTAAACAAAGCTCATTTAATTTATGTATATTTTCATATATTTTTTTTCCGCTTCACGCTGTATCCCGCACATAGCGAGGTAGGCAGAGGGAACCTTAGTATTAAGACACTCCGTTCCCCACTTTCCACCGACTTCTGGAGGTATTGCGTGTTGAGTGGTGTAACTCGACACCAGAGCGAAGGAATGAAAATATAAATGTAAAGAAATATTTCATTTCCTCGAGTGGGGATCGAACCCACAACTAGTCGATTTTACAGTTACAGCCATGACTGGCTTCTATTTCCATATTATATTCTATTTTCATATTTTTGAGTTAACTTTAACGAAGTTACTTAATTAATTATTCTAATATAGTTTTAAATACAATAATTTAATATTTTTTTAATTTGTTCATACATGAAAAATTTGATTTATGATAATTTTAAATGCAAGGAATATTGCGACACTCAAATCCCGCTTCTTGGAAATCCATATTTGAGACACTGCATATGGCAGAAATCAACGTTGCACATAGTCTTCAATGGAGCAAAGGAAAAATTGAAAATGATTTACAGCTCGATCTGATTCAAAACCCACAACAGTCGCGTTTAAAGGCGAACACGCCACTGAGCCAAGAGGGCTTCAACTCTTTTCCATATCTAATATTGACTTTTTATCTATTATGTACATATATAGATAGATGTCGCTTTCATTTTAGTAGGTATAATCTCTAAGTGAAAACTGTCACTTTTTAAGGTGTAACTTATCTATTGAACGAAGAAATACAAAGTTACAAGCGGACGTGTGTTGCAATACTATACTGCGTTATATCTCCCTTTTACTATAACATTAAGGTCAGACTGTAATGGCGACTGGTTGTGGGTTCGATTCCTATTTGGGATAATTAAATATTTGTTTATATTTATATTTTCATTTCTTCGCTCTGATGTCGAGGTTTGCATCTCAGAACGCCATCAGAAATACATAATATCTCCAGAATTCGGTGGAAAGTGGCGAATGGAGTGTCTTAACACTAGGTTCCCTGTGCCTACTCCCTGTGTGCGGGTTACAGCGCATATGAAGTATACGAGGAAAGGAAGTATACGACAACAACTAAACTATTATAAATATAAGATAAAGCATTTTTTTTTTCAAATCTATTATTTCGATGATTTAAATATATTACGCTCATTGCTGTACTATATTCATCACTACAAACTAAAATCGAAGCCGCTACTACCGTTATTTATAAGTACTAACATACAAAGTAAGTATGTTACATCACTTAGCCTCAAGTCATTCGTCATGGGAGACTGAACTGATGATATTCTATTCTAGTCGTGAGAAATTGTTTTTCTTTTTCTTTCTTTTTCATTTCTTTCTTTATTTTATTTACAATTCACACGTTTATACAAATAAATTTACTTTACACTGTCAACTCTGATTCGCGGTAAAATTTTGGTGATGACAGGACAATAGAGTTAATATCAACCTTTTTTTTCTTTTTAAAGAGAAAGTTTCTGTGATTTCTAATTATAATAAGCCTTTTGTTGTTTGAGGTTATGTTACGATTTGTGCTTTTGTTTCCTATGTGACCAATATTACAACGGTAAGATCAGTCGTATCGTAGGGGCACAAGCAAACTATACACGCAACAGGTTGTGGATTCGATTCCTACCCGAGGAAATTTAATATTTCCATATCCACGTTTTGGTAATGAGAGCATAGCGCGACCATGGGTTTCGCCACCAAACACGCAATCTCTAGAATTCAGCGGAAACCGGGGAAAATATGTTAATGGTTATAAAACGTGAAGATTAAAGATACCATATCCAAAAAAAAACTGTTGCAATGAAGATATTTATTTATATTGTTAAACAGTAGTAGAGGCCAGTCGTGGAGCAGGGGCACAAAGTGTGACTGCAAAACCGACTGGTTGTGGCTCCCATCCCCAAACCAATCCCTCCAGATGAGAGGAATGGAGTGTTTTAACAGGTTCCCTCTGCCTTTCTTGCTGTGTGCAAGATACAGCGTGAAGCTGTGTGTATTATTTTAGTGCAACAAAAACATTAAATCTATTAAAATAGCTTGTCCACTTAAACTAAGTAAAGAAACAACTTAACACCTATGATTTCGAAACCACCAAGCGACCTTGCCCAATCTTGTTTGTTTTCATTTTGCAAGAATCATCTGGTGGCGTTAAAAAGATAAAAAAGATACAAAAAAGATATTAAAAGGAAGATGAATCTAGTTTTGTGGACGGCGAACTGGACAACCAGTTTAAAGGAATCCGGTACCGGTACCGGTACGGACGACCTTTGACAAAGTCGTCATTGGTGATAAAAATACCGGGTAGTGGTAGGTCTAGCTGACGCACGGCTGATATGATAAGTGATAATGTGCATATAATTAAAATGGTATGGGCCTATTGTTTTTTTTTTTAATATATATGCAAATTTATAATATTAATTTATATTTTTTAAAATATATTGACCCATTTATATCTTTTTGAGGCCACTCGTATGCTACAGATTGTGGGTTCGATTCCCACTCGAGGAAATGAAATATTTAATACTTCCATTTCTTTCACTCTGGTGTCGTGAATTTCGCCACTCAACACGCAATGAACGCAAAATAAGACGGAAAACGGGGGGCGGAGTGTCCTTACACTAGGTTTGCTCCTCGTTCCTATCCTATTGTGTGCGAGATGTGAGGAGAAAATTTTTCTTTTTTATATATTTTTTATTTTTATCATTTTACTTGTATTTATCATAACAAATATATTATGTAGAGTAATGAAATATCATGTACTGATATTACGAAGGCAAACAAACCAAAGTTATTACATATATTTCCTCTCCAAAACGTGGCGTTAAATTCCGCCACTCAAGAATTCGGCGGTAAGATATGATCGGAAATGTCTTAATGGTGAGTGGAGTGACACTAGGTTCCCAGGTTCCCCTTGCCTACCGATACAGCTTGCAGCTAAAAAAATCCTCACCTACCATTCGTGTCTATTTTCAAAACAAAACTACGATGCACACGAAAAGCGCCATATCGAAAATTAAAATTTCTTAGTAAATTAAATTAATTTCAATTAAACATTATATATATAATTTTAACTAAATATAATGTAAATTTAACTATTCAAAAATTAATTATTTACACAAAACCAACAAGTTTCACTGTAGAAGCCAACAATTGAATACGCAGAACAACAATAAAACTTGGTTTTCTTCACGCATACCTCTTTTGCATTAATTTCTCTTTTCTTTGATACGCATCATAGCGGGTTCACTCGAGAATTTCACAAACATATGATATCTTTTAAAGGTACGTATATCTTTATTAAATTTCCTTGGAGATACAAAGATCGGTAACAGGTTGTTCGAGTTCAACTTTCAAAGTTATATATATAAGTTACATTTTCTTATATGTAACTGTCGGGAAAATAATCTTTTTTTAAACAACGGGACTTCGCTCGTTGTTCGCTTCGCTCGTGATAATCATAAAAAATTGCCCTCTAAAGGCGAAGACGGTGTATTTTTTTTGTAAATCAGTCGGTATATACAGTAAATAAACAAAACGCCTACAAAATAGAATAAGAAATGCAGAAAACACGTTATCACAATGAATCATTTTGTAAACTACTCAATAATATTTGTACATTATGTTGAAAGAAATATTATTTTATGTTTAGTGGTGGAACTTAACGCCTCGTCACAGCGAGGAAATTATAATAATAATACGTTAAAATCACTTCCAGCTGTAAAATAACCAGCAGCTCTCGCCAAGTGAATTCATATCATACTAAATAAAGGTAGTTACTTGCCTTTATCTTATCTCCGCTGCGAGTCAGATTTACAAATATTTATATCTACCGCGTTTAACGCTATTTCCTTATTCAATTCACACGATACTAAAATCTTTATCGTTATCTGTTAAGTGTACGCAAGATTTGTTGTTATTTTAAAAACCTCCTTTAAAAAATATACAAAAAATGTTAACTTCTTCATTGAATCCAGATATCGAAATATTTTTTCATTAAAACCAGTTATTGATATTGTTTTATAACCATAACGAGAAAATGGAAATAATTGATTTTTTTCGAATGTGAATCAAACCCACATCCTTCGTGTTTACAGTACGATTTCGTGCTATTGCGCTATACTAAAGAAATACTATAAAGAAGATGAAAAAATAAACCGGAGTAAATTAAGGTAAAAATAATTAATTCGACAAAGTAAATTTAAAGCAAGAATAGCAAGAATTTACGGTGTGTCAGTATTTTTGTTATCAATATTTTTAAAAAAGCCTCAAAGAATAATTATGGTCGTTGCTATATTTTTATAGAAAAGAAGCAGCCATCCTAAAGAGAGTGTAGTGACATATTATTACATATTTAATCGTATAGTTAACGTTGAACTTATAATTATACAGTGATATGGATATAGGGTAGGAAATTAAAATTTTGTGCCGTGTGATCCCGGCCTAGAATAGGATCATTCTGGTACTGGTGGTGTC
>DWAP01002595.1:0-13213 GCA_018230625.1 Heliconius eleuchia | reverse complement strand
GGGCGCGGGCGCGGGCGCGGGCGCGGGAGCGGGCGCGGGCGCGGGCGACGGCGGGTCGTCGTCCTCGAGGCGCGCGGGGCTGATCACCTGGTCGTGCAGCGTGCGCAGGTGACGTAGCAGGTTCGATTTCACGTTGAAGCCCTTGTTGCAAAGGCCGCAGACGAATGGACGTTCACCTGGATTTCAGTTGAGGTGGAAATTGGACTAAATTTAATCGCAATTGACAATAATTGCTTGTTAACAGTTGATCATTTGTTTGTGCGGAAAACACATTTGACAATTCATTAATCTTTAATTAAAGAGTTGCAATTGTTGATTGTGTTATCCGCACAAACAAATGATCAATTGTTATTTGGAATAAAATTTAAAGAGTCTCTGGTTAAGGATAAGGTGTTATTAATGGTATTCAGAATTAAAGAAGAAAAGTTGCTGATTGTTTTTTGTAGTGGTATTTTTTTTGTTACAAAAACCCATCCACATTTTTTTTAAACCTAAAACGATCAATTAATTTTAATCTTATCTCGACGTGTATGTTCAAAAACTATCATTTAATATTTTTTCAATTAGTGTATGGGTACTGTTTGTATTAAAGTTATTTTATTTAATAATTCTTTCTACTCAAATAAAAAAAATATTATCATGACACAGAGCCCTAGAAATATACTACATTTATACGTTATAAAATATCCATTACATAAGGTGGTACCCCTAATATTTGTGTTGTGTTGTGGGTTCAATTCCCAATCAGGAAATGAATTATTTTCATTTTCTCGCCTGGTAACCGGACAAAGCGCAGCATTGAATTCCATCAATCAACACGCAGTTTCTCGAAAACTGAGCAAAAAAGGGAAGCACTGCTCTACCCTCTGCCAAACCTGCTATACGCGGGATACAGCGTGAAGCTAAAGAAGTACATAATCTGGTTGTCACTAACCTGTGTGCGTCCTCATATGTATCAACATGGACGCGTGCGATGGGAACATCTTCTTGCAGTGCGTACAAGTTTTATTTTGCACACCCTCTGTGAAACGATTGTGACGTTTTGGTGGTGCACTGTTGTTTGATATGGCCAATTCTGGACAAGTTACATCGAACCAACATTTATATTTCATATTGGAAATATTAGAGAAACAAGCAAAAAAATTGTATATTGACACTCGAATATTTAACTATTTAATAGTTGGAACATAACTGAAGTCATGAGTCATCATGAGAGTAGCGCATGAGACGCGACACTATTTAATACTATTGAAAGTTAAATTATTATTAAAATTTATTAATAATAATAATTTAAAAAAATGTTTTAATTATTTTAAATGTACGGGGATGGTGTGTTTGATACGATGTTGCGTTGTCAAGAATTAGCCACATACATAACAATCATGTTTCAGCTATGTTAGTTAGGTGAGGTCGGTAGTAATAAATTACTCTTATATGAGATTTAACATTTTAAATTGAACTATTTTAACCGGATTAATCGCGTAGATTTGGTATTATACATTTTTGGACACCCAACGATTCCAACACTTTGCAGTAGTCCGTGGTCACAGGTAGACCGGTCTACCCGGTTACCGGATTAATCCGGGTAAAATAGTTTAATTTAGAATGTATAATAATCGTGAAAATCAAAGAACTTATTAAAATAGATTTAAGTAAATCTTTTTATCGTCCTTAAGTGTGAACATTAAAATATAATTTAGTAAAGTATAATTTGAACAAGTTTTAATTTGCATATTAATTATATATTTTTTATCTTCACGCATATTAGCTTCATGTCACACTTTTATTATTTAAGGGCATTAGGTACTGTAAAAGTTGTGTTTTTCTAACCATACTAGGAAAACTAATTTCAATATCGCACAAAAAACTGAAACAATGTCCCTTTTTCACTACAAAAAAGACAATTTTTTTTAAAAACAATATTAATATAAAATTTTAATACATAAGCATAAGCTTTACTTTATTATAATCTCTTGGAATTTTACACACACAAAAATTTTGTAATTTCTATTTTTTTCCTATTGTAATATAAATGTAAGAAAATGAAATCACAAGCTTATAATTTAAATAAGCCTCTGGAAAGGATTAGAAACAAAAATATATGAATTGTTTAAATTTTTGTGCAAAGTACATACTATATTTGTGAATATACCACCACATAATGAGTGAAATACATAAAATGATCGTTAATAAGAATGAAAGATAAAAAATAATAATTATAATATCTTTCTGTACAATTTTTAAGAAAGAAAAAAAACTAAGCAGTTTTTAACAAAATATGATTACCTATTTCGAAGCTATAAATATATCATTACATCAAAAACAAATAAAATATTATATAAAATAACTTAGAGAACCATAAATATAATAAAATAAAATCAATACAGTCAATCTGGGTAATTTTGATTTGTTGGGTAACATTGACAGTGGGACCTCAAACTAGTTTCTTGTAAATTGATATGTTTTAAAAGTTATATGTGTCTATATTTGTTTGAAAACTATTATGAGAGCATGAATAAAACGAAAACATTCTTGCAATGTGCTTTAAATTTTAAAATATAGTGTAAAATATCGATCGTATCTGTTAAGTTACCCAGGACTGACTGTACATATTTTATTATTAATTAAAATAAATAATTAAACATTGTAAACATAACTGACCTGATTCGGTGTGTGTGCTCTGTATATGGCGGACCCACTCGGCAGGATTCGGGAAGTGCTTCTGGCAGAGGTCACATTTTAGCAGCGCCATTGTTTCTTCGGTGTCATCGCTCTGTTTAACATTAATTAAATTATATTACTAGTGACCCGACCGCGCCTTCATTTGTTAAAACTTATCGTCCAAATTATACAAAAATCTTAAAATATTTGTAGCTTATGTAATATTCTGATGTATAAGTTATATTACGGTAAAGTTTCATCTAAGTTCGTTTAGTGGTTTTTGCGGGAAAGTATTCATCCATCCTCACAAACTTCCATATCAATACATATAATAAAATTGTAACTGATCGATGTCTGTTCATGAAAGGTATACAATAAAAATTATTATTGGGTGGCATTTGCTCAATAGAACTCAAAACAATGAATGAATTTAAAAAAAAAATTCAGTTTGTCTGTGCGTTTGAGAACTCTACTATCAGAAACAGCCGGTACTCACGGCGGAGCGGTGCTTGCGGCGGCGCGGGTGGTGGTGGTCGCGCGCGTGGTGCTGCACGTGGCGCACCCACGCGGCCGGCACCGTGAACACCTCCGCGCACAGCTCGCACGCCAGCGGGCTGTACAGCTGCGGGCCACGAACATGGAACAACACCACATTTTGTTATTTATAACTTTTACCCGATCGTAAATGGATATAAAAGAAAAAAAAGCAAGATCTCTCAAAAAGTTGCGAGTTGAGTAGAGTGGAGGGACATTCAAAAATTATTTTACATAATATTTTTGAGACTAAAAAGCAGCGTTGTTGACGGTGAAGTCTCACACAGCATTTCTTGAAATACTTCTTTTTGTTTTTACCATTTCAATTTCTTAATTTTTTATTAGTCAATAAAAAATTAAGAAATTGTATTTTGAATGCAAAATGCATTTTTTAGACGTAACGTAGACACATAATTGTCAGGATCATTAGTGATACTATATAGTAAGAAATAAGAGTAAAATATGAATAGCTACACTAAATTCGACGATAAAACTAAAAGTAAAACATACCAGGCTCTCCTCTTCTATATCCATATCATCTATAGGTTCGGACTTAACACTCATTTCAGCCTGAAACATTTCAGCGATGGATCTTTCTTCTTCCTCGATACTGCTCGCATCCCATTCAGGCTCATCTTTTATCTGCGTTTCTGTATTTATATCTATGGTACTATGCGATGATTTTTCTAAAAAAGAAAAGAATTTTCATTTTGCTTAAAAAAATTAACCAGATTTATGAAAAATCGGATTTAAATTGAAGCCGTTGTGGCGCGCAGCGTACTGCCTGACTGTTACAGGTGATAAATGTGTTTTCTATATTACCAATCGAAGGAATGATTATACAGAATGTTTTTGTCAGTACCACTTTAAATGAAACCATTGTTTTAACTACTATTTAAACGCCTAATACAATTATTATTTTTATATTATTTTTTCCATAAAAAGAAAAAGTGATTTTTTCAAACAAAATAAATAATAAAATTGTCGTCGTAAAATAAAACGCCATTTGACAAGAACGGCTACTGGCGGCAAAGTTCAAAGTTGTTTAATAGTATTTTTAGAATGTGTTTCCGTTATTGGTATCCTTGTGTAACTGCGTAAAAAAAAATCTACATCTAAACTGTTGAGGTGTCTTGATTAACTTCTTTAGGTATTGGTTTGAAATATTTACCCTTTTTTCGTAAAGGGAGCGCTGACGCTTCCACCTTGTATATAAATAACTTTAATTTTCCCACTTTTGAATAGACACGTGCTGCGTTGAGTTCCGCCACTCAACACGAAATGTCTCGAATATGGAAGGTAGAATGGCAGGTTGATGGTCTGAACACCAAATTCCCTCTACCTATCCTTTATACAGTGTAAACACTTAAAAAAAATATGTAAAGAAATCCTAACAAAATTCACAATTAATATAAATTCCAATACTTACTAGAACTAATAGAAGCATTATCCTGTTCATCATTATCCTTAGATTCCTCTGTTTCAGTAACGTCTATTTTTTGTCGTTTTCCATATTTTCTTTCAGCCGCGTGCCGTCTCAATATACGTGGTGGTGGAGTATCATCACTATCATCTACATTAGATATAGTGACAGTAGCTGGTGTTGGTGCTGTTATAGTTGTTGTGTCTGTTGTGGGGGCGGGGGCTACCAATATAGTCTGGTTTTTGGGAGCTCCGGGACGCAATGCTTGAGCGCCTTCTGTCGTTTTGATGAACACTAGCTTGGGTGGACCGATGAACATTGGTCTGAAAATGGAATAGATTTAATTTGTAGTTATTCTATTATTACTTTTTTTATATCATTCATTATCCTATACATAGCAGCGTAGGCAGTACTTCTGTCAGGTGTTCTCTACACACCACAAAGTTTCGATTCTTTGGGTGTTGAATGGTGGAACTAAATGCCTTTCCTTGTATTGTTAGTAGTGATGAAATGAAAATAATTCATTGCCTCAAATGGATTCGAACCGGCAACCATCGTTTTACAGTCTGTAATATTTTAAAATACTGTAAAATGATGGTTTTTAATTAATATTAATATTCAAAATTTACAGTTTTTATTTTAATAAAGAAATAAAACATATAAGCTAGGTAATTATAATTTCCCACTTGAACTACACAATTTGCCTGATCTGGTAACGCGGCAAAGTGTGACCTTGAGTTACGGCACTTATACAACACATAATGCCTCCAGAATTTGGCGGAAAGTTGGGAACGAAAGTGCCTTAATGGGAAAAGAGTGTCTTATCACTAGGTTCCCAAGTTCTCCCTGCCTACCCTGCTATGTGCTCGATACAGGGTGAATTTTTTTTGTTTTTTATATCTATCTGGGCTATAGGCACTCGCGCCCACACACGTAATCTTCACCGTAAATCCCAACCCGCGGAAAATTAGGGGTAAAACGTAGCCCATATGTCACTCCACGATCTTCTATCTACCAATGAAAGTCCCATAAAATTCAGATTCAGCAATTCCAGAACAGCCAGACAAGCATTTTATAAACTGTTACTGTACCGGTTACAACCGTGTATTTAAAAACTTACGTAAAAACAGGTTAAAGTTGTAATTATATTAATAAATTATTTGTGTACTTCCAACAAAAATTTAAATAATAATGTGTTTTTTTTTAAAAACTAATAATGCTCTACAGACATACTCTTTTTTTGAGTATAATACTATGTTCCCTCTGCCTATCCTGGTGTGTGAGGAAAAAATACATTATTTTGTAAATATACTTAACATACATACATATTTTGTAACCATAACTTAAGATTGATTACTTTCACACACAGTGTGAAAATAATTATTGTAAATAATATGTAAATAATTTTAAATTGATATAACTTTTTTAATTATAAACCACTTGAAATACAACATAAAATGCCAAGGAAAGTTCAGCAAAATAAAAAGTGAAAATCACATTTAAAACATTATTTTTGAAAATTTTAAAAATCAATGTGTTAGGTCCCTATTACATTGGTAAATACCTCCAAAAAAAATTTTTTACATATATCTATGATGTAAAGATAGCAATCAACTACATTTTTATTATATGCAAAGGTAATAAATAGATCATAATATTACCTTGTAACACCACCTTGCTGTTGAACAGGTGTAAATGTTTTAAGTAATTTATCATCTTTCTTAACAGTAATCTTAGGCGGTTCCTCTGGCTTCTTTGTAGGTTTCGACACATTAGTTGAGGTGGTACTGGTTTTTTCTGCTGGTGTAGAGTCACCTCCAGCTTCGTCAGTCTGTCTCCATAATCCTCTGATCTTAAGGACTTCCCCGGCTTTTAATACAGTGTCTAGTACTTCATTTGAGACTGTTGTTTCACCTAAAAATATATAAATATTATATTATAATTTGTATAAATTAATAAATAAATTTAAATGTAAATATTTAATAAATTATAAAGGTATAAAATATAAAACTAATACCAAAATTATTTTCTTATATATACAGGAGTATATAAGTGTTTCTAAATAATAAATATATTTTAGATTTATTTAGTTAAATATGTATAAATTCCAAAAGATCTTGTACTAACTGTAAATTTTTTTATTTTGCATATATTGTGTAAACACCAAGTTAAATCAAGTATAAAATAATATATAACAGTAATTATAGTTACTTTGCACACTCACCTTTATACATATATTCGACCAGTATTTTAAGAGCTTTGGTTGAAATTTCAGAAGGTAACACAACATAGAGCATTCCTCCCATGCGGGTCACGGTACGCTGGCCTTCGAATAAGCTGCATAAGTATACACTGCAGGAACTTAATATAAACTTGTGAGCCGGTATTTGTGACCCATCCATTGTGCATAACACTACATCGGTAAATCTCTCCGACCGCAGCAGGGCTGCCACAGAACCGTTTAAATGGGAACTGTGGGAATGCCATTTTAACTGATACGTGTCCGTCGACGTCATTCTATATCATTTTCAGTTTTACTTATGCTAAAACAACATAATAAATATATTAAAAACACTGTTACTAAAATCAATAGCGATTAGTTGTATTGTTTACAATAGAAACTAATGCCAAAACAATGGCTCTACTAAGAATCTGAAACTCATTTTATTCTCACAAGATTAATTTGAGTCGTTACTATAATAAATCATTTGTCTTATAAACATAAGGCTAAGTTTATTGTTTATATGAATAAATTGATTAAGCTTCGAATACTAAAATATGAATATTATAATCACAAAACATTAGCAGTAATAATTCAAAATCCAATATCATAGTAGGGGCAAACGGTTGTCGTCAATCAAAACAAATAATATACAAAAAATAATTTTAGGAACTTTATCAGCCAGTGTTTACTAAGGAATTAACAAGAATTTAAATACTTTTGTTGCAACACATAGAATCTAACAAATTGAGCTATTAGAAAAAATCGATAATATTATTACATAAAAAAATTGACTTCCCGAATTACCTTTTTTTTTAAATAACCGTTAACATGTACAAATGTAAACTGCAACGAAACGACATTATAACAAAGTTTTTAACATAAATAATCACTCAATAAAACACTTTTAAATGAAATATAATGCGCGCAACCACCGCGTGCGATCCACGAATACGGTGTGCGGCGGCTGCGGCTCTAAAAATCGATAGAATTCGTATTGATTTAACTCGAAAAGCGGGGTTGGTTTATCTGATCGATCCAAGGCGCGTCGCGTCGGGCGGCCAGCGTCGGTGCGCGCGCGTGCGCGGCCGGCGCCCGCCCTGCCGCCTGGCGCCTGCAGTGCCCTACGCCACCCTGTTCACGCGCAAACTATAATCGCACCTATTATTATATGTGTACATTGTACAGAACGCTATCCCAGGCGGAGGGACTAGGGAGACTATTTTGTCATCGTGTAATCATGCTTTTATAAACGAAACGTCCATCACGGTGTACGGTTTTTGAAAATTGATTTTTTTAAATTAATAATGTTTATAGGAGACGTAATTGTAATATACATTATTTGTCGCATTTTTATATTATTAGTATATTAATAATAAAATAAAAACATATATTAATATTGGCGTAATTACATATTTTTAGTAAACACAATTTAAATTACTAGAGTTCGAAATTCAAATTAGTATTTCTTCTTACTAATGGAATAACAGCGTAGCCAATATTTCGCAATTATTAATATAAGTATTGAAGCACTTTTGTATTTGATTGTACAACTCAATCCAATGCGGATGAAAACTAAATTGTCGCCATTTGACTAGGTTGCATTGTTAAGCCCTATCTTGAGTTTCAATATTGCTCTAGTAATAAATAAATAATTTTATAGGTATATTTTTCAATTCAAATAAAATATTGACTCAAATGTAGTGAGCATTATTTATTAAATAAAAAAAAATACCTCCCTCGGCTTACCTTTTTATGCGAGAAATAAAGATGAAGCTACTTTTTTATTTTCTTATTAGTAGAAAATAAATATTTTTTGTAATTTATAAAACTTATTATTATTGTTTTAAATTAGGATTGTTTTAGATTAGGATTTTTTAGGCATGTACCTACAGTTCGTTGACAGTTTATTCATACTTAATTAATCTAGAAAAAAATAAATGACTATCTAGATCACTTGTATTATGTGCGTAGTATTGAGACAAGTTTAAATAAAGTTCATGAACGAACACATAGTGACTTCAAATACCATTCAAGGAGTATTTATACCTATACACATACAAGGTACACATGTGTACCTTTAATATTAGATACTTATCCAGTACGACAAAATAGTAAATTTGAAATAAGTAAAAAGAAAATCATAGAATGTTTTACTTTAGTATACTTAATCATATTTTAAATATGTCGTGGCGCAGAGGCACAGGCGCACCACCTGATTGTAAACGCGATGGTTGTGAGTTCGTTATACCAAGATCACGCGCTATGTTGTACCCTCATCTCGCTATATTTCGTATCCTCAGAGATTGGATGGAGGGAGGGGAACGGAATGTCTTAACATTAGGTTCCCTCTACTTACCTCTCGGTATGCGGGATGTATCATGAAGCTAAAAAACATTTTAGCGTTTAACAGTGCCTAGTGTCAAGACATTGCTCCGCTTTCCACTTTCAGCTCAATTTCAAGTCGATTAATGAAACTCAACGCCGAACCTTATTCTAGCACAGCGATGAAATGATATAATTGAAATATAACTATTTACCCGAGTTGGCATTAAAGTCTTAACGTTTTCGCTGCAAAAGTCAGGACTTTGGTTTTTTAAAAAATATATTAGTCTAAAAAGAACCAAAAAATATAATATCATAAACATAGCCATAGGCCATAGCAAGTCACCCTCTCGGGGCGGGAGTCGCGGATCGCGTGCGCAGACGATATTGATTTTTCTACCCCGGTACCCAGCATAAATTGCCATCCGCTATATGCATACACATACGTACCTAGTTGCAATTGATCTATGAATAGATAATTTCCGATTTAATATCCCTCTACAACGGCTCATTTTCAATTACTAGTAAAACAATCGAGTAGAGTTTTGGTCGTGTATATTTGTCTAACATTTTTTTTAACTTTACGCAGGGCCCGTAAATGCGACAGCTTGTGGGTTCGATTCCCGCTCGAGGAGATGAAATATTTATTAATATTTTTTGTGTGGCATACACACACAACAGTAGGCAGGAAGAATCTTGGAACCTAGCTTGAAGACATTCAGTTTCCAATCAGAGCGAAGAAAATGAAAATATTAAATATTTCATCTCCTCGAGCGGGGATCGAACCCACAAGCTGTCGCATTTACGAGCCCTGCGCCACGACTGATCTCTAATGTGTATTGCCTTTGTTGTCGTTTATCTACTATATTTTCAATGCAATTGTTTCCTTGAGTTATGTAAATACACACAAGCATACGTAGTTGCAATCAATAGATTAAAAGAAACGAATTATTTCGACTTATACTAAATGCTTGTATTGTGCACGACAAGTCATAAAATAACAAGATAGAGTTTTTGCCCAAAATATTTTAAGCCAGCCGACTCTGCCAGTATTGTCTTGTACAGGCAATGTATTTACGTGTATAATAAGCCAAAAATTATTTTAAAAAACCTTATTTCTTTTAGATTTAATAACATAAACTATTATTTTTTTAATAATTTATTTAGTTATAATCGTCAAAAGTACTCAAAGAATTGATTAAAATTAATCTAGGATAGATTAGTAATAGTACTAACTTCACAATGATGCATACTAAACCAGTAGTTAATTTTGTATTTATATCTGCAACTATTGTGGGTACGATTTTGAATTGGTGGAAAATTGTTAATTTCTCTAAGACAGTATGGTGTCAAGTGGGTACCTACTTAGGTCCAGTTGATCGAAGGTCCAGATGTTTATAATGTAATGTTCTTAAATTGACCAGTAGCAGATAGCACGTAGCAGAGTCGGCACCTAATGTTAAGGCACTCCGTGCCCATCTCCCATTGAGATATTTCCGTTCCCCACTATTCGACAAATTCTGGAGGCATTACGTGTTGAGTTGCGGAACCCAACGCCGCGGTAGATGTGTAAAACAAAACTAATAATGGTTAGTAGTCATGTAAGCATATTAATTATTACTAAAAAATACGAAATAAACGAAATGTCTATCTTATTTTCTACTAAAATCACCTAGAGTAAGTATATAAATATAATCGGCACCTTAAAGAAGTAATATTTTTTTATTGTAGATATAAAAAATATACAAAGTTTAACACAATAACCAAGTTTAAAAATAATTAAATAAATTTTAACCTACAAAATATAATTTTTGATGACTTATAAATATATTTTTTTGAAGCCAGTCGTGGCGCAATGGCACAAAGTATGACTGTAAAACCGACTAGTTGTGGGTTCGATCCCCATCATCCATCGAGGTGATGAAATATTTACTTAAATTTATATTTCCATTTCTTCGCTCTGGTATCAAGGCAAAAGCGCGGAGTTGAGTTCCGCCACTCAAGACGCAATGCCTCCAAAATTTGGCAGAAAGTAGGGAACGAAGTGTCTTAACATTAGATTCCCTCGGCCTACCTTGCTGTGTGCGGGATACAGCGTGAAGCTATTTTTTTTTATAAATATTTTCATATTGCTTTAAATTTACAAATTTTAACCAAAAAGTATTTTTTAACCAAAAATAGAGAGATTCTCCAGTTATCACAATTGAGGCCCCAGTAACCGATATCCAGTAATTATCGATTGAGAAAGGATATATGGACGCTAAATGGAATTCTTTATCTTTTATTTTCACGTGATCTGTATTCCGCACATAGCAGTGTAGGCAGAGAGAAACGAATTTATAGGCATTGCGTGTTGAATGATGGAACTCAACGCCGCGCTTTTCCTCGTTACCAAAGCGAAGATATGGAGCTATTAAATATTTAATTTCCTCGTGTTGGAATCGAATTTACAACCTGTTGATTTAGCAGTCGCAGGCATGTGCCTCTCCGTAAAAAAATATTGTGTTAAAGGTCATCAGGAGGTATCTATCTATATATGTATTTACTTATATTTATACTCTTATTTTCGAATGTTGAAAAAAAATAGTTTCGATCATTGGTGTTTGTCGGTACTGGTGACATTACTATGATTTTAGATAGAAGGCAATGTAATTTTCATTTTGAAACATCGAATTAATTTGAAATTGTAAAAAATGCACTTTAGTAAAACATTCGATTTAAAAATAATAAAAAATAACTAGGATCCGCCATATGCTGTGCACGGCGGCTGCAACTGTATGTTGCGCAACATTTTGCGTAATTTTCTGTTTTGTCCGCACGCGCTGAGTTAGGCTAGTCAAAGTTCAATCTGTGCGTGTAAATTTCAAAACGTTCCACAGTTTAACTCTATGGGACACATTTTAACCATTTACTCAAAAACTACAATTACAATTATCACTAAACTACTTCGCTGGGATCACCGTGTCGTCCACAACGTTCCTGCAAAATTTCAGGGTTATTAGGTAATTTCGGAGCTAGTGGGTTTAAGGTTTTAGGAGGAGTAGTAGTATTACAACGAAACGCACTTTTGACCAGGAAGAGACCAATAATATTTAATATAATAAGAAGTGCTTTTTAAGTCATCTTTTGACGTCACCATACGTTTTTATTATATTATTCTTAATTCAAAATAAAAAATACAGTTTTTTTTTTGGATTAAGAATAAAGTAATTACAGTCAATCTAATAGGGTAATTTTTACAGATACGAACGATATTTTACACTAAGGTTGTCTTAAAATTTAGAGCATATTGCAAGAGTGTTCTTATTTAATTAATCATCTCATAAAACATTTCATCTAAATAAATACACCACTAGTCCGTAGACATCCACATAGACCTTTTAAAATACATCAATATCGAAGGAAATATCAATTTTGTAGATTGAAAAAATTACCCCTATCAAATAGCCAACTTTGACACTCAAAGAATCATTCATGAAAAGGTGTTGATAATTATTCTTCTTATTAAACTATGTAACATTTGTTCACGTTTTTATTAATTACTGGATATACCTTATGTAATAAATCAGTCATTCCGCTTTTGTTTTGTTGTCAGTTTTGTCTTATATTACATAGAAAACGGAGAAAACGGAGAGCGGAGAAAACTGAGAACGGAGAAAACGGAGAACGGTGTAAACTGAGAACGGAAAACGGAGAGAAGCGGAGAACGGAGAAAACGGAGAGAACGGAGAAAACTGAGAACGGAGAAAACGGAGAACGGAGAAAAGCGGAGAAAACAAAGAGAAGCGTAGAAAACGGAGAAGAGCGGAGAAAGGTGGAGAAAACCGAATGAAGCGGAGAGAAACTGAGAGAAGCGGAGAAAAATTAGAGAAGCGGAGAGAAGAGGAGAGACGCGCAGAGAAGCGGAGAGAAGAGGAGAGAGGAGGAGAGAAAGGGAGAGAAGCTGAGAGCGGCGGAGAGAAGTGGCGAGAAGTGGAGAGAAACGGCTCTCCGGAGCGACTCTTCTCTAAGTTATATGTGGGATACAGTGAAGCTTTTTGGCTATTTTT
>DWAP01002594.1:0-13213 GCA_018230625.1 Heliconius eleuchia | reverse complement strand
AAGTGGGAAACGGAGTGTCTTAACACTAGGTTCCCTCCACCTACCCTGCTGTGTGTGGGATACAGCGAGCTGATTTAATAAAAAAAAAATGTTTACAAAAATAGACAATGAACGCAACATTATACGTGCCTACTAAGTAATTAAAATAAGAATATACATATATTCCAAACATAAAAATGTGTGTGTTTTTTTTTACAAACGCCATTGACGTAGGAACGTTATTCGACAATATTAAACGCAAATTTTCTCTACATAGAGCCACGTCGTGTTAAATAATGTAATCGAAATAGTTTTTAAAGCCAACACACAATACGAACACAAGTTTCCTGCTCCCTATATACAATTTATTTAGGAACAATAAATTTATTAATAATGAATGAGTTACTAAGAATGGACGTTAATAATATGGCCTGAATTAATTTGATCGATGTGTCATACTAAGGTAGGCTTTGCCAGTAACAAACAGAATACACAGCTCGACCTCTTGTACGTCATAAGGAAGTAGCGAGAATTGTGATATAAAATGTTTTAAAATATTTTAAAATAACATGAAAATGTCAACTTTAATACACATAATTTAAGCTTAAGGCTACAAATATATTTTTTTATTTATTTTATAACGTCATGCTGTATACCGCACACAATAGTATAGGCCGATGTATCCTGTTAAGACCGTCAGTTTCCTATTATCCGCCGAATCCTAAAGGCATTGCGCGTTGAGTGGTATAACTAAACGCCGCGCCTTGCTTCGACACCAGAGCGAAAATAATTTAAATATTTCATTTCGTACAGTGAGAATCGAACCCACAACCTGTCGGATTTACAGGCACAATTTGTGCCCCCGGCGCCACGACTGACCTCAACAAAAGCTACAAAGACTTGAAACTTAAAAACGAAATAGTAAAGATTCTGCAATAAGAATCAATAAAATAACCATAAGTACAGTTTAAAAAAAAATAACTGCTCCAATTATATTACATTTACCATTAATACACGGTTTAACGATCTGTTTTTAGTGGTGAAAGTTATCACCCGATTCTGCTAGTTACGAAACAAGTTTTTTTATTGTTGCAATATATATATATATATATATATATGTTTTACATTTTTAGTCTTATTCCATATTTAGGAACGAAAAACATATTTTTTACTAACTAAGACATACGTTCGTCAGAGGCGCTTGGACGGTTTCCAAGAGGCGCGGGTTCAAATCCCACTTCGTTCAATTTTTATGTTCCCTAAAACGTATATATACAAATGCAACACTTTCACAAAAAAAAAACTATCAAAGGATTTTTATCAATATAAGATAATCCCATTCTCGTTGCGAGCTATCGTGTAAAAATTAGATTAGATCACATGCACATTACACGCTCAATACCTAAATATGTACATTTTTTAACAGTTTCCAATAAAATTAACGGATCACGAACGAACGAATGTAATACATAAATTTAGTATATAATGTAATAGAATAGCAATTTAAGTATACCAAGTTAGACTAATAATAAATTCAAACCAGTTTAAGGTAATTCCTTAATTTTGATTTAGATTAATTTAGAGCTCAATCAAAATTGTATTATTGTATTACATAAAATGATGGATACAATAAATTTCTATTTTTTATTAGCTTCACGATGTATCCTGCACAAAGCTTAGTAGGCAGAGGGAACCTGGGAACCTAATATAAAAAAACACTCCATTCGCATTAAGACACATTCCATTTCTTCACACTTTACTTTCGCTTTTTGTGTGTGTACTTCACCGCATTTTGCCTCTATACTAGAGCGAGAAAATGAAATTATAAAATTTCCTCGTGTGGGAATCGAACCCACAATCTGTCACGTTTACATGCTTAAATTGATAAAAATCTATGTAATAATAATACCAGTAAGTTACATATACTGAAGGAGATACAAGTGTGCATCTCTACAATAATAATCATTTAAAACATGCTATTTAGTTTATTATCCACGTGGAACATAAATTAATCATAATATGTGAAAATAAAATTTTCTGACATTATTAATTGTCTCTAATTTATGTCATCATTTTTAGCTACATCTTAATCAATTTACCTATTTTTAAACTCTGCCGATCTGTTTCTCTTTATTTTTTTTAGCTTCTTTCACGCCTATACATATTCAGAGAGAACCTAGTGTAAGACACTACGTTCCCATTATGATACCTCCGTTTTCTGCTTTCCATCGAATACTGGAGGTATTGCGTGTTGAGTGGCAGAACTAAGCGCCGCGCTTTGCCGCGACACTATAGCGAAAGAATTATATATTTCATCTCCTCGAGTGGGATCGAGCCTACACCGTGTCGCGTTAACGTTTGCACGCTTTCGCCTATGCGCCACGACCGGTCCTTTGTTTATTAGAATAAAATAATATGGATCTTAATATTATTATACTACGCGTTGAATAGGAAATTAAAATTATAAACTCGCAAACTAACCGTCATCGACATCAAACCGGTCAACAGCCATTCATTACATATATATATAAATATGTATAAACACTAAACTTTGACAGAACAATCAACATGTGTTCCAGCAACGCTTCGATACTACATCGTCTTATCAACAATCCACTATTCCGCACCTAAGCGATAAATCCAAAAATTATGTTATTGATTTAACTTACAAATTGTGATTCGTGTTATTATACGAATTTAAATATAATTTTTTTTTATTTCACGTTGAACTCCACTACAGCAGTGTAGGCAAAATGAACCCAGTGTTAAGACAATCCGATTCCTATTTACTACTCTACTTTCCGCCCAGTTTTCGACACATTGAATTAAATTGCGAAACTCAATGCCGCGCTTTGTCTAGTTACCAGGACAAAGAAATAAAAATAATTTATTCCCTCAAGTGGTAATCAAATAATCAACCGATACGTTTACAGTCAAAAGCTGTGCTGTTGCGCCACGATGGCCTTCCCAGCAAACGCGACAAGTTGTTACAGGTTCAATTCCCACCCAAGAAAAATACAATTAATATGTTTTCAATTCCCGGCCCTGGTAACTAGGCCAAGTGCTGCATTGAGTGCCGCCAAAAAGGTTGTTAGTGTCATAATGGGAGCGGAGTGTCTTAACACTAGACTTTCAGTTTCCCTCTGCTATGTACGAAATATAGGTGAAATTGAAAAAAAAAAAACTATTTGCTTATTTCCACATTATAAAATTCCACTTTATCATAAATTAATTAACAAGAATTGTTATAAAATACCAATTACTGACAGTATTTGGCTATTTAAGAATTATACTTTATATGTTTGAACTGCTTTACATATATTATTTTTTTGTATTTTAAATGATACTTAGGTACTTATTATTTAAGCATACGAGTTCACGTGTTGTATTTATTTAATGTTAAGCAATATTTAAGTGCGAACGCCAATTTATTGTTTAATCATTTACTTTTACGACGTAATTCCGTATTATAAATTAAAATCGTTGTTAATTTAAAGATACAACTATAATGAACAATTAATTTTAAACGCTTCGCGTCCATAATTACATAATTTTTAACGTGTACAAACATTATCTTTTCGTTAACTTTCACTCACCTCAAATAAACAGTGCTTCCATAGGGGCTTGTGTCATGTTTTCTGTCCGCGGGCCGTCTCATAGGACCCACTGAACTGGAGGCACGACCCCTTTGTCCTGGACTCCTAGGCGTAGGGGAAGTCCCCCCACTCCTGCCACCGTGCCCGTACTGCGTTGCTAACGTTACCTCTTCGGGCTGTTGACAAAATTAATTAAATTTATTAACCAACAGAAAACATAATTAATTAACTATATACAATATTAGTAATATCTTTTCCATGAGCCGTAAATAATGGCCAACGTCATTGCAAAGATATAAGAATGTAAGTCATAAAAATAAATGTTGTTTCTATTTAATAACCAATTATTAGCATGCCATACATTTATTTTATTGTTGGTTATTTATTGAAATCTCCTGTTGAGACATGAATTATATAGCAAGAGTATAAACAGTCTTTTTATCTTTTTTAAAAATATGTAAAAAAAAATATTTTGGTTTCAAATCCTGCTATGTTAAAATTTTTCATGTTTCTAAAAAAGTATTTTTCATTTCTAAGTACGGAATAACACTTTAAAAACGTTTTAAAAAATATGGTTTTTTTTTTCTTAAGATAATTATTTGATTACAGCTAAAAAGTACTGCATTAATTAATTAGGTATCATACTAATCTCAGAATCTTTTTGATAGAGACAATTATTATTTTTAAAGAATTTTTATCACATAACTCAATAGACATATTTAAAAATTTGTTATTTAAAAAAAAACAATATTTTTGGGTCAATTCAAAATCCACATGTGACACTCTTTTATAATAGAAAATTTTAAAATATTTATTTCATAGTTTCAATATTGTTCAATCCATCCTTCAATATAGGTAAAATAAATATCTACAAATGTATTTATATAATAAATCATAATTAAATGATTTACTATTTAAATACATTTGTAGATATGGTATTGTATGATACAACAATGTAAATGTGTAATAGTATAATGTTAGTTCTTTTAACATTCACATTTTGTCCTGCATATAGTAAGTCAAACAGAGAAAACCTAACATTCCATATTTTGACCAAATTTGAGACACTATATGTGGCCTGGTTTGTGTCTACCGGGGCATAGAAATCAAAATAATAATTATTCAAAGGGGAATCAAACCCACAAGCAGCACAACACTCAGATGCTATCCCACTAGAACACTATAGCCACAATAATGTAAATAATTTCTCATTATTTTTATTATAAATAAGTATATATCAATAAAAGTATATGACATAATAGACACTATTTTACATAAACTAATATTATTAATAAAATGTATCATTTATTTAAAAAAAATGTTTAAACAATATTCATAGGCTACTACATCAAGTACGACTAAAACACTAAATGGGAATTAAAATAACATGTCATGCTTTAAAGCAACATCTCATAATGTAATATAATGGGAAAGAAAACAAAAATATGAAAACGGAGCCTAATAAGTAGAGTCCTGTGCCTATTTAATAACTCTTTTAAAACTTATCAAAATTTAAATGTAATAAATGTTGAGAAACAAATTAATAATAATAAGATTTTAGAATATAACATTGTGGTTATTAGAGTTCAACATATTTCAATATAGATGTGTTTATAAGGTAAACAGATGATAAACATGTTGAACACATGTTACTTCAAAACTTAAGATTTGCTTTCTGGTTTGAATATTCATTGAGAATAATTTTATTGTTGAAATAGTATTGTTATATGTAAAAAAAATTGTGTTTTAATATAGTATATATTGAAAATAAAATATTTTATATATTTTTTATTATATAATAAAATAAAATAAATTTGAAAGTAAATTGAAATATAAAAATAATAAAATGTCTTAATACTGTCTCTTTGACTACATTGCTATATGCAGGATACAGTGTTAAGCTAAAAAGAAAAAATATATAGTAATAACAAAACCAACTGCAATAAAACTACTATGGACGAAATAAAAATTTGCAAACAATATAAATATTGAATACAAGCAGATTCCAAAATGTGGAACCTTTATAGCTTCTTGCTTTGGTGGCTGTGCTGCGGCAACATTAGGGAGGGACCCACTCCTGAATGTTCCCAAGCTCTGTTGTGTTGGTATTAAGGATTCTATCCCAATCTCTGTTGTGTTGGTACTAAGGACCTCTGGTTCAGGAGCTTTGACTTTGACCCGACGATTACTAGAGTTAACCTGTAACCATCTTTTCTCAGCAATGGCCACTTAAACTACTTTATTTATTTGAATAATCATAATAATAAAAAAATATAGTTATTTAGCTATATTTATTTACATAATATTTGTAATTGTATTCTACTGGTTTGATTGAACACAAATATATATTAATATTGAATAATGGTTTTAGCCGTATACTGTATGGCTGATCACTCCATTATAAATATCCATTTCTTACATAAAACACATTAGACCTGATCTGAACTATCTATCAATATCATAAAAATTATAGTTGTTTACTTATGAATTACTTTTTCTCTTTATTTACTATTCACTTGTATCAAAAAATATCCATGAATCATGCAAATTATTATAAATTGAGAACTACTAATAACAATACAGCTTTATCAAGTAATAATAATTAATATAATTTACTCACATTGAAGTCTATATATTGTGAATGAAATATAGGATAGTTATAGCTGTTTTATACGAATATTATATCATTTATGCACAGTAACCTTCAACTGATCATATTCTTAATCTCGTTATTGTTTAGTATGTGTAAAGGATACAATAATAAAACAATTTCGACAATGACAGTTGTTAATTATTATTGGAACCGAGTTTACAGAAATATGGTTCATATTAAATAAATTTACGAATAATATTCAGTTAGTAATTAAGTCGCAATATTGAAATGATTATTGTTTACGTCGGCTAGCACATTTGACGGCCAGGAAGCGATTGCCTGAGTAAATAGGCGACCCGCGACATACCTTATTGGTTGCGTCGGAAACTTCACGCATAATTTTTTCAAAAGCCGCTGTTTCTTCAGCCTGCTTTTGATTGTGGAGGGCAATTTTTTCACTAAATTTTCTTGGATTCGCCATGATGATCAACAAACATTTATTCTTCTCTTTTTACATCACAATTTTCTACGCTCATAGAACCAAAACGCGCCTGCCTGTCAGACAGAGATTCGATGTTACCATAATAAAAAAAATTGCGACATTCGACATTTTATAGATAAAATAAGATATATGATATTTAAAGAGTTAATGTTGATGTTAAATGTAATGTAGTATATGAATTACGAAAAGAAGAAACTTAATTATTTTCAAAAATCTATTATATATTTAAATTTTGTCTTAAAAATATATAATATTTTTCTTGAAATGACTTACTTTTGATATAATATCAATGAGTAAATTTAAATGTAATATTTATATTAACATTTATTCCGATTTAATTTATCCAATGTCTTATGTTTGTATTGGGATAACATAATAGTCATGTATAAGCTAGAGGAAAAAAAAGATCTAATAATTCTTAAAAAAATATACATCAGCTTTGCACTGTATCTCTCCACAGCAGGGTAGGCAGAGGAAACCTAGCGTTAACACTCCGTTCTCCACTCCCTATGTAGTGGCAGAACTCAAAGAGCGAAGAAATGGAAATATAAATTTAAATAAATATTTCATTATTATTCGAATTGTGGTTTTGTTAAAACTCGCACACGCAAAACGCATAGTCCGTTCCGTTGAAACGCTCCTTTGCTACTAAATTTCTAGAAACTAACGCTTTTGTTTTATTTAAATTTAAATTTTCTAAGGACTTATAAGTCAGCCTGTATATAAATTACAACAGAAATAATTGCAAAAAAGACATAAAGATCTTTAAAACATTATATTTAATATTGTTCTGATTTCATATTGATTTCATGGGGTATTGCAGTACGGTGTAGTATCCATTAATTTAACTTATTGGAAAGAATTGAAACTTGCCGTACTTTCTGTACCTATATAAAGCTTATTAAAAAAATATTGATCAATTAAACTGGCAAGCTGACAATACAATGTAATTAACGTCAATGTCAGACCGGGTCTGTCACAAATGTCATAACATCTAAAGAAATCTTGTTAAACTTAGAAATTTGGATTTTATAATTAGTGTGATCTGTATGTAATGAAACATTAGTGTTATTAAAACTGTTAAAGAAGTTGGTTCTAATCACGTTGTTCTCGAATATGGAAGAAAAATATATATTATCTTTAGATATAGGTACTACAACAATTCGGTCTGTTATTTACAATTCGAGAACAGAAATTATAGGCAAAGCTGTTGACCAGGTACGAATTCATATATTTTTAAAAGTATTACTTAAATATTTGGAGATTATTACTATACCTCTTTGTACTTACAATTACGAATTAAGTAGTAAATCTTAAGAAATATATGTATATTTTTGATATCCTGCCATTGAATACATAATTTAATTAAATAAAGTTTAATTTAATTATAGTGCATTAGTAAATCTGCTCCATTTGAATGGAAAAATATATATTTGATATTTTAAATTCCAATAATATCTAATTTAATTCATAATTTTTGGAATTAGGAATATAGAATGTAAACAAATTCTAAATGTAATTGGATCCATTGAAAAATATATTTCTTCTTTAATTAAAACTTAATAAAATAGTTATATTTTACTAAAGGTACTACTCCATTATCCCACACATGGCTATGTTGAAATAGACCCAGATGAACTTTGGACTTCTGTTATAGGTGTTGTAAACAAAAGTTTGGAGAGTAAGTTTTTTTATAAATTTATTTAATCAATATATAGACACAGCTGGTCTCTTTTAATAAAAAGAAATAAAATCTGTAGTCTATAAAATAACTTGTTTTGCAATCTTTAGTAAAAAAATATATTTAAAAATTCATTAAAACAACACTTGTCTGTACAGTAAAATGGAAATATCAATTTTGTCATTTATTCATAATGTAAATAATGCAGTTCTGTTCTTAATTTTGATTAAATAAAGTAATTGACACCTAATCATGTCAGAAATATCTTAATAGATTTCTATTATTTTAAGATTCTAAACTATCAGTGGCCCAAATCACTGCCATGGGAATATCAACACAAAGAGGTACTTTCATAACATGGTCTCGAACAACAGGCAAACCATTTCACAGATTCATAACATGGAAAGATCTTAGAGCTGATGAGTTGGTCAGACAGTGGAACAATTCATATACTTGGAAGGTAAAGTTCATATGCTTATGGAGTGTGTGAATTAGATCACTATATTAGTATCATGATGTATTGTCTCTTTGTCTTTGTGATGACAGTAGATGTAAGACTTATTTTGAGAAAGTATCACTACCTAATATTACTATATATTATAAAAAAATATTTACTTATATATGTCTTCTTCACAAATTTGATGTACAGAGGGAGTATTAATAGATAGATGTTATTTAATAATAATAATAATGTTCTTATAATACAATTTTATTTTCAGCTAATTAAAATGGGTGCTTTTGTTTTATTTGTGTTATCAAGGAGCAAGAGATTCAAAGCTGGAAGTGTTTTGAAATTTTCTAATAATCAGGTAACTACAACATTTATATATTTGTACGATTGTTTACCAAAAAAATACAAAAAATATCTAGTACATGCCATAGTGGTGAAATAAGACAGTACCAACTATAATGAATAATGATATAAAAACATGTTTACTGCATTGTTATCGTGAAATGTAGGGTAAATTTATAGGTCACTTGCCAATTGTAATCTTTGCCAACAATGAATTATATTTAATCACTCTATCAAACTAAGCCCATTCAAAACTATTTTTACCTCGCCTATCATCAAAAGTACAGTATGGTCAATGAATCGTGGCCAACCTGATGTTGAGCTTTCTGAATTGTTATGCATTGTTTACTCGGAAAGAAAATAATCAAAAGAACGAAAAGTCCTAATATTAAATCTGCTATTCGTGGTTAGCTTTAGGGCGGCCATGACTAATCAACCGTATTTTGTTCATTGTAATGAATAAGTTTAATGGAATATACCAAACAAAAAAAACACAGCAAAGATTTGAACTTACAAAGTAGAAATCTCTGTTGTGTTCTTTATTTCAAGGGTTTGTCAGTTTGTAATAAAAAAAATATTTAGAATTTCTTTTACTTAAATCAATTTCACTCTGTGTGGGTAACGTTTTGCTGCCGTTTCGCCGTCTCATAGATGCAGCTAAGGCTCCATTAACTCTGTTACCGACAGCTAAAAATATATATTTTCCATAAAAAAAAAACCTAATTCTCATTATAATGACGGCACATAATAAGTACTTATATATATTTTTTTATTGTTTTGAAATTTCTTCAATGACACAAGAACATTGCGTGGACACGGAGTAGTCATCCATATTCATATTTTCTTATTAAATTGCAGTTGTTAAAGATTGTTCACTATATTAAAATTTCTTACCAATTTTCAACTTAATAGCTATTATACATATTTTTTATTTATTTTCAAGGCTAATTTGTTTATTTACATCGACGGTATTGACTATAGACGGATATGTTTAAACGGTCTTAGATTATCGATTGTATGAAATATTGAGTTATAAAATAACATATGAATGAAGTAAAATAATACATATTTTATATATCCAAGAAATGAAACTACTGTGATGTATTTAGAACGTGTTCGTTCTAGATTTGTTTTTTTTTTCCAGAATTGAACATTTTAAGTATTTCCATGTTTCCGGTCTTCCGACGAAGTACTTACTCTGTTTATTCAGACAAATAATATAGAATAATACTTATAAAAAAAACCTATACACATTTGAACGTAGCGGGATTTGAACCCTCGCCTTTTTGGAAAGCGTGAAAGACTTTTGGACGATTTCCAAAGAAGTGCGGGTTCAAATCCTGCTAGGTTCAAATTGTAATTCGAGTCGAGTCAAGTATTTTTCTTTCCTGAGTGTGGAATAACATTTTAAAAATGTTAAAAAATAATATAGAACAATAGATAGACAGTTACTACGTAAGTACGCAAAGTTGTACGCGAACTCAGAAGGCATCCGTTGTTTTAGCACTGTAATTTAATACTACAACTAGATGTTGTTGCGTCGTTAATCGTAATAACATGTTATAACATGTTATAATATACATCGTAATAACACGTTATAACATGTTATTACGATGTATATGTATAGATGTATAGGTAGTAGTAGTAGTAGTTATTGCCGACAAGTGTGTTACTGTAACGCAACGTTGGTGGGTTCGATCCTGCCTCGCAGGAATAATATTTTTTTATTAATATTCTCATGTCTTCGTTCTGGCAACAAAACAAAAGAGTTCCGCAACTCGTTACGAAATGCTTCGTAAATTCGGCAGAAAGTGGGGAACGGAGACTATTAACACTAGATCACCTCTGCCTGCTCTGCTGTATGCATGATACAGTGTAAAGCTAACTTGATTTAGTAATTGTATAATAGTTGTTTAAGTTAAAAAAATAAGCATACTAAAAATGTGGTTTTGGTACATATACCTAAAGGGGAAGAGACTGAGTTGAATAGAAATGTCAAAAACCCGTTGTCGAAGAACTAGCGATAACTTAAAATACGAAAAGTATTTGCTTAGATAAAAATAAACATTATCTTAATATATTTGTTCCTGTCCAAATCCGACATTTTGAAAGTTAAAACGATCTTAAAAAGGAGACTTGAGACTTCTATGTATGTGTTGAAAATAAATATACTTTGAGGTCAATGTATATCTTATTGTTTTTTTACAAAGGTGTTTTTTATTAGTTCTTTATTAAAAGTATATATAAATATAATTAAATTTAATAATATAATGGCCGTCTTGGCGCAGTGACACAAGTATGCGAGTTTAAACGCGACTGTTGTGGGTACGATTCCCACTGGGGGAATGGAATATTTAATATTTTCATTTCACTCAACACGCGATGCCGCTAGAACTCAGCGTGAAAATGGGAATGGAAGTGACTTAAATAATGGGAAAGGTGTAACAAAGCTAGGTTTTATTGTGTACTTTTTCTAATACATAATCTATACTAATATAATAAAGCGGTAGAGTTTATTTGTTTGTATGTTTGCTTGAATCTTTGGATCTACTGGTTTGGATCTATTTTGGATCTACTGAGCAAAAATAATAAAACTGAATTTATATTTAGGTTTTATTTTTTTATTCACTTCGAATATACTTCGAAAGTTATGACTTGTAATATCGTTAGATATTGTAATATTTTTGTTTTCTATTTTAGACGACATTAAGATTATACTGGGCCATGCATAATGTGCCCGAATTAAAGATGGCTATTCAGAACAATGACGCTATGTTTGGAACGTTGGACACGTGGCTCCTGTACAGAATGACAGGTATATATTTTAAAATAACGTTCAGTAAGCACCTACCTACTTATGATTTTCCAAGACGGAAGGACCATCCAACCGGATGGTTTCCAAGAGGCGCAGGTTCAACTTCCGCTACGTGCATATTTTTATTTATTTTCTAAAAAAACATTTTTCTTTCTTAAGTGTGGAATAATACTCTAAAACTTCACTTAATTTAGCTTCACGCTTTATCCCTAGCGGGGTAGTCAGAGAGAACGGAGCGCCAAACGCTACATACCTTCTACATACCTCTTTCGCCTCGTCCACTGTCATCAACTTCTTCATACATGCCTTCATACATGGGGGGTCCTCATGCTTTTTACGTGACCTTCCTGCAGTATCTTTGATATTTTCTTTTCGAAGGTCAATCGAGGTCTCCTTTATTAGCCCTATTTTAGCGGGGTAAATGTTATACTGGCTGTAATCATAAATCTACTCTGAATTAAATGAATTGAACTAAAATACAAACATTCTTATCATATCTTACTTTATGTTTTTATACGAATGCACACAGAATTATTGAAATCTTTTTAAACTCTTACTTTTTTTTATTGAATATTAAATTTTAATTATAACAATTTAATATCTACGTTTTATAACATTTTACACATTAAATCATGCTTGTAAACTTTGTATAGAAAGTTTCTGGGTCATTTATTTAAAAAAAATATTAACAAGAGCACAACAGTGTTTTGATATAAAAGTACCAAATAAATAAAAATCAATCAAATGATTATTAAATGATTATTAAAGTTTTGGTGAGTCAAATGATTATTAAAACCCATTAAAGTTCAATCGAAAAAAAAATTACGAAGTAATGCAGTCAATGTAGGAAAGACACAATTTCTAACAACGTAACGAATGTTCTGTTAATTTACTTTCATTTTTATATATGCGATAACACGTACACGCGTGTGATCATATGTGTCCACAAGCCCACTAATGTGATCGCACATCCACGTATATGATAGGATATCACACGTTTAATAAATACTTTATAATAATACTTTCGCACACATCCGCTCGTGTGATCAACGTTCTGTATCATCTTACATCCACACGAAAAAAAAAAAGAAAAAAGAAAATTTTCTGACATTTTCTGGGATCCTATTGTAAATGCGAACACACTATCCCATAAAAGAACTTACTGTTGCGATGAATTAGTAATTTCTGCTATATTCTAATTGAGGCCGGTCGTGGCGCAGCGGCACGAAGTGTGACTGTAAAACCGACTGGTTG
>DWAP01002593.1:0-13215 GCA_018230625.1 Heliconius eleuchia | reverse complement strand
TTAAGCAAATAATTCTGTGGTTTAAGCGGGCGAAGCCGCGAGCGGGTCGCTAGTCAAGAATAAGACGCATGTTTCTTATCAAGAAGAAGGTTCTGGTATATGACAGAAATGAAGAAAAAAGGTCATGTGTCCTATCAATTTCATTAAATTCCGATTTACCTTTACTGAGAGAAAAACTAGCTTCAATGCTATCTTCTCTCATTTCTTCATCCACATAATTCCCAGCGTGTCCATTTAATACTGTTCTGTGTATTTCTTCTTTGAGGTTAAACTCCGTTTTAGGCAATGGTCCACTGTTTACTCCAAGTACTAATATTGAATTGTGACTTTCATCTTTGTCGCTATATATAATATTACCATTACTCATATTCTTTTGAATCAACCCAGAATCTACTGTATCTTCAGATTCTGTAAGCTCATTTTTAATTTGTGTAACATCTTTATCTTCAATCATCATCAGACTATCTGGTTCAAAATCTAATGTTTCATCTATTTTGGGTTTGCCACCAATCACGTGTTTTGAATCCAGAACTTTCTTAATATCACTTTTATATTCAACGTCTGGTTCTTCGTTATCACTAGCATTGTCGGAAAGGTCTGTGGTATCGTCAGCATCTCTATCGCCAATAAGTGCTCTATATTGAGTGTTAGAGTTTGGAACGAGCATAGGTACAGGTGCTGATTGAATGTTCTTTATCTTTTTCTTTTGGAAAAGCCAGTTTTCCTCCCAAGTGCCGTCCACAGCTTGTATGTCGCTGCCCGAAACTTCATCAAAGTCTCGGTGTTCATTGTCTGAAACGTGGAAATAAATATATAAATTGATTTAATTATTCAGATAAAGCTCACTCGTAGCTTTTACGATCTCTTTAATTTGATTGAATTGAAGTAGTTAAAGGAAAAAAAAACAATTATTAAATATAAGAAAAAGACTTTTTGTATAAGAATATAAATTATTGATATTGTCATAATAAAGAAATAAAAAAAATATAAGTAATTAGAATTCTCATCAACTATTACTATTACAACAAAGAAAAATAATTTTAAGTAATATTTAATGGAGTAAACAGTAATACATATTCCCTCCCCCCATGGTATTTTAAATTACCTGAAGCATGCACTATGTCACCTCCATACTCCGGGAAGGGGACGCGTCTGGGCACCTCGACTGCCTCATCTGTTGCTTCACCTTCCTCCCAGTCAGACGCTTCATCATCTTCACGGAGCTGAAAATAGCATTCAATTAAAAAGTACCTTATCATAAAACAGAGTGGCAAGTTAATATTACGCATAGACTAAGTTTGTGGGCGATTCATATAAACTATGTTAAATTTGAAAGTGTTAAACAATCAATTAGGTATTTTTGAATTTTAGTACCAATATCTTGCCCTGTTTATTTTATTTATAATAAAATAAATATCTAACATGAAACTCAAAACTTGTCTAAAGGCTAAAAATTGATAATTGATATCAGCCGCCTGTTGCGAAAGATTTTAAAAAATCCAACTATAATATTTATATTTTTAACTTACTGGAGGAGTGATATCTCTAGTATTCCTAGAGTTATTAGATCTTGGAGAAGATCTATCCGAGGGTGAAGGACTGGCACTTGCCGAATGTATGCCACTGCTGCGACCACCCGATCCGCTTTCTGTTTGATATCGTTCGATAACCTAAAAATGATAAAATTTTCTTAATTATAAATAGACGAAAAATCTCAACTTAAAAGACATAAAATGGAAACCTCTCTTTTCCGGTCTCCGTAGGAATTTCAATACATGAGGTATAATAAAAATTAACTGTGACAATCAAACAGAAATTTCGGACAACATTTAGCGTTCTGTGGACCACTGGTGGTAATTCAAACTTTCTAAGTTAACTAATTTCGTCTATACTTCATCTGTCAGTCACTTAATGCTATCGAGTTAACAGTTTTGTAATGTAGGTATATGTAATTTATAGATATTATTTATATCATTGTTAAATAGTAACTTGCGTTGAACTTAAGCTTAACATTGCATCTGATTTTATTTAACACATTGTATCCCGCACACAGCAGTGCAGACCAAGGGAAACTAATGTTACGAAACTCACTCTCCGCCGAATTGCCCACTCTCCGCCGAATTTTGCGTGTTGTGTTGCTTTTATGTGTTGAGTGGTGGAACTCGACGTCGGTCTTTAGTCTTGGTGCCAGACAGAAGATTTGAAAATATTGATTATTAATGATTCATTCCTCTGAGTGTCTTATTTATTTACTTATTTACTATTTAACACTAGGTTCCCTCTGCCTACCCTGCTGTGTGCGTGATACAGCGTGAAGCTGATTTATTTTATTTTATTTATTGTACACCAAAAAAAGTAAAAAAAGATAAGCAAAATAAAAAAAACACAAAAAATGCAAAAAAGACCGTATGGTTATGCGATTTAATTCAGACACTCGTTTGGGTTAGAAAAATTATATAACGACATTATAACAACTGAAATTAAACGAATCAATTAATTTGTTAAGTTAATTACTTTAAATGACACCTTAAATATGCTGTAAATATATTTTACAGACTTCAGGAAGGAAGGAGGAGGTTTTCGATTCGACTCATGTATTTTTTGTGTAAATTTTAAATAACCTTTTTTTTGTAAAGAATGGAGTGTCTTAACACTAGGTTCCGTTTGCTATGCGCGAAATAGCACAAGGCTTTTAAAGACATAATAAGTTAAATTAATAATAAAATTATAAATATATCGCATTAACACTAAGCCATACTATAATTAAATATACTGTTAGGTGCCGTTCATCACGATTTGTTATTTATGTATAAAATTTCTTTTTGTATACACAACGAAATAGATTTTATTATGATACTTTCATAGAAAAATTTTATGTATCTTATCAAATAATTAGTTAATTAGCTCGAGTATTTTGATTTTTGATAAGTATTATCTTTAAAGGCATATAAATTATATAATATTTTCTAAATATGACGCCAATAATGGTATTAAAAAAATCCCAAGAACTATGAGATATTAAGGTGGGTTAACGATTTTTTTTAAAGATTAAATTATTTTTTTAAATGATCTTTTGTTATAGAATCGCAGAAATGTGCAAATATGTCGTTGCCACAAACAAACGATTTTTTTTTATTTTGTCTTAATCTATGAAGCTACATGAAAATGCTACTTAGTTCCACATAAGATAATATCGTTTATCTGTTTATTTATAATGTTTTGTTTACTAACGTAGGTAGTTAACATGTGTATAGACAGGTATTCATTTAATAATTTCTAAACCCATATCATTCTAAGAATCAAAGCGACCTAACTTATGAAAATGGCAATTTGTGGGAAACATACTATATAATCTTAAAATACTAGATTAATAACTTTAATTTTAGGTTATATCTTCAAATACACCTTCCTTTTATAGGTAATACGCGAGACACTTAGTGAAATCCCTCGATAATTTTCATCAGGGAAGACACCATAATATATACTATCCTAAATTAGATTCAAATATTCAATATATTTAAAAAAATAAATCGTTAGCAATAATCATGCTTTATATTATGTAGTACGTCTCAAAATTACGTACTTCATTCGCAACAACTAATTTAGTAACCTTTTAATCTTTATAATTATAAATTAATTAAAATAAAAGTTAATTAGGACCTATCTAATAATTTTCTACAATTTTCGGTCCTAAGCTGATGAAAACAAGGACAATGAATTTTGTTTTTGGGTAAGTAGAAGGAACCTAGTGTCAAAACACTCCGTTTTCCGCTTACCGATCGATCAAAACACTGCGTGTCGAATAGTTGCACTTCACGCCGTGTATATACACATTTTTTTGTAAATTGGTAATAAAACAGCAATATAAGTCTTAAAGAAAATTCAATAACAATACCTCGTTTCCATCGGGAAAGTAGGCTACGATCAGATTAAAGAACATCTCGGCAAAAAGGCACAATACAATCATATTACGTTGATTATTAGGTGAGATACTTTATAATTATAAATTATTGTGAAAAACAAAGGCTCTCACGGGAGAGATCGGTTACAACTCCGCTACGGTTCTAGTGTGACGGAACACTGTGTACGGTAGGGTTGTCGTGACTTACAAGAATATATTAATTGGATCTAATCAATTATGTAGTTTTCTTAATTTTTTTTCATTGAGGAAGGTTAAAATTTATATATTTTTTATATTTAATATTGTGTGTGGTTCATTAATAAAAAAATAAAAGAATAATATTACGTATAATATTTAGATACATAAATCTTAAGTCACTTAAATATCGTCAGTTTCAAAAATTGATAAATTAAAAAAATTGTAGAAGAGATACTCCTCTCAACAGTTATCTATTCTGAATACTATCAAACTCACGATTGACTAAATGGTCATTTTTCCCGTCAATGTTTAATTATCATTATGCCAACAGAACAAATTATATATTACTTATTATTAAATAATGAATCATTCTAAAAATCAGTGTTTATTATCTATATATTTCCACATTCATATTATTTGCACTTTGATCACATAAAAAATATTATATAAGCACCAATAAATGCACAACAAAAGCACTAAAAGTAGATTAATTTGCGGAAAATCACCAAAAAATATTAAAAAGTCACTTACCCAGCTAACAACATACAACATAAACACCACAAACGTCATGTACAATGATGACAACATGCTAACATTTGTTACCGGAAGAGAAAAAAAAAAGAGAAATCTATGGAGTAAAGATATAAGATCTACAAAACTTACACGCTAATTATGAGGAGCAATTAATATTTACCATTTCTTTATAGTGAACACTGGTCTATCTGTTGTTGGAGTCGATCCCGTTATCGTGATAACGGCTATCTCGAAGATAGTTTATCATCAAATCTATGTATATTGTATTGGATAATTTTTTTTAAAAGTTAGATTCGTTTTTTTATACAGATTTAGATTTAACTGATTATTAAACAAATATGAAATAAATAAAAATATCGATATTTGAAATAATTGCGTATTATAAAAAACTTTTAGATATATGTAGGTATGTATATTTATAGCATCTATATCTTTTGCTTAGATCCGAAGTAATAACACTTTTTAAAAAATTTTGGTATTATACCAATTAGACTAATAATATTTATAATTTAATTTTATAAAAATAAAAGAGAAAACTTGTAGAAGTTAATGCACTTTCATAAACTAATATAGTTTTTTTTTAACATAAATAAAATTATTCTAATTGTATTATTTGCTTCTAGTGACAGAACAACTATGTAACATATAGTTATAAAATTATTCTTCGTACGTTTTCCAAGAAGAATTTAGGGGACGCTTAACTTATCATTGGGTTCTCTCTGCCTGCGCATTTTATTGCTAACAGCGCTAAACGCCTAACTTCTACTTCTAACGCCAAAATTCATCAAAAAATAATAAAATCAGTAAACTTAAATAAAAGTATTCTGCTAGCCCTACATTAGGTACGGCGCGTTGTTTATATAATTGCAGAATTGGTAAGGATTCCTCGGCTAAGGTTGTGTCAGGATCATTTTATTGGATAGAAGCTGTTCAACAAGCGTAATCGACCAATGACGATGTATATAAATAAATGTAACAATTACTTTCTACAGTTGCATGTTTTATTGTGTTTAAATTTAACACAAAAAAAATATACAACATATTATATTATATTATAAAACTACTAGGTCCTCCTAGTATTTTTTCTAGCTTTATATTGTTACCTGCACATGGGTAGAGTGACGGAACCTGGGAACATAGTGCTAAGACATTCCGTTACCATTAAGACGCTTAGCTTCCCCACTATCAGCCGAATTCTGGTTGTATTGCGGGTTGAGTGGCGGAACTCAGCGCCACGCCTCGCCTTGTTATGAACGAGGAAATGAAAATATTACATTTCCGCAGACCTTGGACCTCGGAAAGTAAAACGGTTTTTTAATTTTTTATGTGTTAAGCTTTGCATTATAAAACAATTCCAATAAATATATTTGCTCAGTATTATATTGGCAACTATGTAGGACCTAGTGTCAAGACACTCCGTTTCCCACTTTCGACCAAATTCTCGGAGCATTGTGTGTTGAGTGGTGGAAGTCGACGTTGCGCTTTTGTCTCGACACCAGAGTGAAGCTGCATTTCTTCGAGTGAGGATCGAATTCACTACCAGTCACGTTAACAGTCACTGTGCCCCTGCGCCACGATTGACCTCAATTTTCTTTTTTTATTTTTTTATTTCATATATATATTGTTACTTATCTTATACATTGTTTCTTTTAAGTTTCACAAAATATATATCTTTTTCTTTTATTTTTAATTCATATTTATCTATTTTGTGATCATGGTATATTAAATTCATCACTTTTTGACAAGGCTAGACAGACGACTAGATAAGTCTCACGTGCCCTAAATTTAAACTTTGCCCTTCAAATGGTCATAAAGAACAAAATAATAATAATAAGTATTAGAATTATATACCCACATATATACGAGTACATTCATATATATATACTGATTACCAAATAAAGTAATAAATAATTCAAGACGTCAGTTGCTAAATTATGTTGCGTGCAGCAAATCAATTCGACATTAGGAACATTGCCTCATACAATAGTATACTTAGAATTTTCTAGAAGGTTGTATGGGTTATTTTGATAAAATACTCTTATGTGTAGGCACATATACCTACGGGTATATAATTCTATCAATGTACACAAAAGTATGAAAATCAAAGCAGTAGAAATTTGTCATGTTCGTTGTGGAGTGTAGTTGAGCCATAAGACGGTTATCCCAAATTTTCCGAAAAAGGAAATGATGGAAATTAACGTAACTCCGTAACGCAGCCCCTATTTCTTATGAGAAGAAATGCGTTTAGATAATAAAAGGTGCATTGTTTGTATGTTTGTTTGTCCTTCTTTTACGGCTTATATTAACAAACGATTTTGATGAAAATTTAACCCTGTTAGTCCTATTTCACCTTGAAATTCAATTTTTTACTGTAATAATTTCAAAACATGAATATATTACTATTGATGGCCGATAATAGCTATCTTTCTTAATAAGGGAAAAAATATAGTAAAAGGAACTAGCACTTTATTACTCTTTGTTGAAAAATTAAAAATCTCTCAAATACGTATTTATTTATATTTATGAGCGTTTTATAAATTGAATTATCAGTAATCTGTTATACTGCTTTCTGCGCTATCTTATGTTTGGTATCGTTATTTTAGATTTATGTAGACTTCCAGAGAGAAGGAATGAATGAGTCACGAAGTTCAACGCCGCATTGAGTCATCAGGATCAAAATGTCGATCTTGCATGATGTCAGTCAGGCAGTTGGGGAAGGACGATATTCTCAAGAATTTATATTAATAATGTATATTTAATTAATAATGAAAATTTATGTAAATGGATCTAATGGATGAATCTCACCTTATTTAGAATAGCATTAGCCAAAAGATCTTCATAAGTAGAAGTATCACTCGGTGTATGTGGTTCTGCCGCGTATCTCGCAAGCGCTGGTAGGGCGGCGGCTTCCTCTACTACTCTGGCAACTAAACGTTTTAACTGCGCGTGCGCACCGCTAGCGCCTACGTGATGTGTGGACCGCTGTTGAGGTAGATCTGTAAGGAAATTGGTGATAATTAAGATATAAAATAACCATCTTCACGTTTTTTGGTGCATAGCAGGCAGAGAGACCCTAGTGTTGTAATATGTTGTGTTGTATTCTTTACGATTTGCCCAATTTTCGAGACATTACGGGTTATTTAATATTTTCATTTGCTCGCTCTTGTACCGAGGCAAAGCGCGGCGTTGAGTTGTGTCACTCAACACGCAATGCCTCGAGCATTCGACGGGATGTCGAGCATTCGACGGGAATGTGGGAACGAAATTGTCTTAATGGGTACATTGTGCCTACCATGCTATGTGCATGATACAGCGTGAAGATAAAAAAAGAGACATATTTTCATTTATTTACCCGCACTTTTGAGCCATTGAACAATAGTTTTAAACTTTATTTCATGTAAAACAAATCAAATAGTACCTAAATATTAAGCAAGATTAATAAAGAATGTTAAAGTGAAATGGAAAACACAATTTCACGTTTGCCATGCTCTTTCGGAACTAAGGCAGTGCAGCAGTGGACAGCGTGCTAATTATGTAAATATAAATTTAAAAGCCTTACAATAAAATGTATAATTTAAATATATACGTTGGCAGCCTCTGGTAATCTGAGTTAAAGTTGATCGAGAGCAAAAAATTGATTGAGAGTAGAATACATTTAAATAATATTGAATAAACAGCATTCCCTCTCGCCAAATGATAAATCTAAGCGAATATCTTTGGGCAGCAGAAATTTGTCTCCCTATAAATATGCTAATAACATAAATAAGTTGCAAGCATATGAAAATTGCGACAAAGCTTGGTGAGAACTTATGGCTTAGTGATCAAAGCGCTTGAACGGTTTTTATGGGTTCAAATCCCGTTATATTAAAACTTTTATACATTTTCTAAAAAAATAACTTTCAATTAGCCATATTATTCACAGAGTCTATTTTTTTATATTATAAATATATTTAAGCAATTTGCTCTATTTTATGTCATGCACACAACATTTTAGCTTGTTTGGCTGTAGCTTATAGGCTGTAGCTTGTAGCTTAAAATCTCAAAAAAAAAGAAAATGAAATGATTTTGACTAAATAAATTGTTATATATATAAAATAGATTGACTACGGTGTTTTTGATGAGTAAGTATTAGGTAGGTAAGTACCTATATACATGTCGCACCGCTATTTAATTTATTACTCATTTAAAATATATTCAATGTTTAATTATTTTTTTAAATACTGACATGACTAGGTAGGAGACGATAACATTCCACACAGCAGCATCGTACTGGCGGTATGAGTATTCTTGAATGTATTGAATTAATAATAATGCACAATTTTACTTTTTCCCATTCTCATAAGATGAATGGAAGAAATCTTTATTAAAGATAGTATATGTTATATGCGATATATTGTAAAACTAAAAAAAAAGCCACTGTCTTGGAGCTACTTTATAAATTACAATTACTTGGAATTAATCATTTTCAAGACAAGAGTGATTTTGACGTCATAAGACTTTGTTAAAAACAACATTATGAGAACATCTGTTATAAATGAAAACTATGATATTAAGTTGCTTTAAATAATTTAAACATTATTTTTGAACGTGATAATTAGTTTTAGCTTCATATTTGCTTAGCACAAATTAAATATTATTTTGAAGTTGAGTACATTGATTTATTTGACGCCATCATACAATAGTTGGCAAGCCTTCGATGGTTATCTTATATTTTTCTTATACAAAGAGATTTTGGTGTCAAACTCTCTGTTCTCTTATTCAAGTCAATATAGTAATACATTCCCTAGAGTGAGATATCTTTATACGGGTGACTCTATAATGTAGAGAACGCAGTGATTCAACACTAAATGTTTTTGCTTGTACGTGAGAAACATATAAACGTATAAACTAATTAAACACCATATTTTATTCGAAACCATCTCAACTTCGAAGACGCCTATAACAATTTAAAAAGGCAAAAAAAGTGCGCGCTCATGTTTATTAATTACGTATAATTTAATTGCTGCTAATTTTTTTTAGCTTCAATATCACGATCTCGAGATATTCGCCACTTAATGAGTGTTGATCTATGATTCTTGTAATTAAGACACTATTTATGGATATCATAAATCGTATAGAGTCTATATAATTATTTAATATAGGTATCTATATCAATTTATACAATTTATAGTAAGTATATAACAATTTGTGCTAAATAATTATATAGATTATATAATTGCATTGATTCATGATTTCTTAAACTGTGTTATAGAGGACAGTCGTGGTGTTTTGTTAACTTCGAACTGTATCCCGCATAACAGCAGGGGGAAACCGAGGGAACCTAATAGGTCGACATCCCATTGCATCAATCTGCAGGTATCTGTTTTTTTAATAAAACTTATTTTTAATAATGATACATGATAGTAGAATAGATTTTACAAGGGTTGCCAGAAAATTCGTGCCGCAATAACATAAGAACCAGAGCGGAGAAATCTAAATAACTGTTTTCTCCGAGAAGGAATGATGAAACACACAACCTTCGCATTTTCAGCCAGACTCTGTGCCGCTGCGGCACGAGGACGGCTTCTGTAAAATCGTTTTTGTCTTATATTTCTGAACTCTTAAAACATATTATTAAAAAATATTAGATAGTGTGTCGACCGATGTCATGTATGGCGGCAACGCCCTTGATAGTTGACACTTAGCTATATACGTGACGTTGGCGTGGTACAGTTGGTGTAGATAAAATAGTACGCTTTATTATGTTAAATTATGTACTCGTAGCACTCGTACACGATTATCCCAGGTATAGAGGGATTTCCGCTTTTTCCCCGAATTCGAGACATTGCTTGTTGAGTGACAGAACTAACTTTTTTATATAAGTTTGTAGGCATAAGTTTGTAGGTCAATAAGTCTTGTGTAACATATAATTCTCGAATCTGTGACGCGTAGGACCAAAAACTTTGTTTGTAAATTCACATTAAGTATTAAACATTTATTAAGATTAAGATTTAAGACCATTTGGCCTATTAATGAGTATTACGTAGTTTTTTCTTATATTTATTATAGTTTTATCGGTGATATCAGTAATTGAAAGTATTGTTTAATTTTTTTTCTCTCATTTTGTTGACATTTTAAATTTAACAAGACTACAGAATGCAATTTGCGGTATAGGGTTATATTGCTTAAAATAATGCCAGTACCCGCTGTAATGTTCGTTGTGGTACACATAGTCCAATTTTACAGTACATTTTATCCAGCGTTTGTAACTACTATTTTAAGAGTTGATAAAATTTTAAATGACATTTATACACATGTCACAGTCAACATTTATACACATGTAATATTGGTTAGAAATTGTTCTCTAAATTTACACTCATGAAGCAATGATAAAAATAAAAAATAATAAAAATAAAAAAATAATAATGAAATAATAATAATGTAAATGTAGAGAACATTTTCTAACAATAAGTTCTAAAAAAAAAATATGTTATTAATAGAATTACTGATGAAGGACTTACCAAGTATCTCTTCAAGCCAGAAACAGGATACATAAAGGAAAATGGCGACCCCAAGCCAAAATCCAAGCAACAGTACGGCAAGGTACTCCCACATCGTTACTAACAGTGTTTTATACACTATTTGTCCTTTTGTCACTTATTTGCACGCGCCATTTTGTTTATACTTATATATTTTTAGTTGTGAGTTAAATTTGTGCTTTTTATTAGTTTGAGCAATTGATTAATTAAATAAGAAAATATTTCTTGTTTTGTATTTCAGCTGAAAGAGAACCAATTTATTTGAAAATTAATTTACTTTTTTTAAAGAGCAATATTATTTATAGCTGTCATAGAATTAATTACTTAATTCCGTTTTTTTTCCGTTGAGATCCAACTCCTAAAATACTATTACCAAATAAATATATTCCTGTATATGAAACCGTACCAAACACAAAATTCATACTCATATATTTATACACATAAGTTGACGTCAACTGATCTACAAATATATAAAAAAAATTTCAATACAAGGCAACAAGATTGCATATTTTCGTAATTGCGTTTAAAAGTAATGTCAGTCAGTGGCTTCGATTTAACACAATATAAGAGAACTGGATAGTTGTATAAATGCAGGAAGTAAATATTATTTTAATTAAAGGTTATTTGTAACTTTATACTAGTAAATGTTAATGTAAACTTAGCAAGCGTAGCGTCTGATTGTAAACGCGACAGGTCGTGGGCTCGATTCCCATACGAGAAAATTATTTTTTTCTTTTTGCATTATCTCACTCTAGTCATCCAATATCCATATGATGCCAGTCATTGTTAGAGAAATTTTAGAATATAGAGAATCTAATAAAGATTTAGAACACATTACTAAAATATTATAATAAATAATGAAAAATTTATTTCATTTAAAGCTCCATCCATTTGTCTGGTTACCGAAGTAAGGAAAGTAAATTAATTAATTATCCTCAGAATTCTCCTCAGTGAGAATCAAACTTGCAACGTTCATCATCAGAAGCTAAGTCTCTGCGCCACGACGGTCACAACAAATATTTCAAATTTATAAAATAACTCAATATCTACCATATTGGTTTATTTCTTATACGGTCATTAAACTAAACGACCCGCAAGCAGCCTTTGGAAGGTCGCACCAAGCCTGCATACAAATACTACGTTTATAGTATTCATGTCCTAGTTTCCATCGGTTCTTGGAAAACTACATCATGCTTAAGGATTTCGATAACGGCTATTTCGCGTATACAGTAATCCTAATTTTTTACGTTCTTCAATTTTTTCTCTACACTTATCTTTTAGTATCTTTATTTTTGCGATTTTTAAGTATCTTTATTTTCGCATTAAGTATAAATGATAATTTATACAATATACTGCTATACATTCTAGATGATAGTGATCCCGCACATGGCAGGGTAGTACACAGGGATTTTTAGCTTATAGCATAGAGTGAACCAAGAGTTAAGATACTTCGTTTGCCACCTTACACCTAATCTTCGAAATATTATACTCGTGGAGTAGAGGAATTCAAAGCCGCGCGTCGTCTTATTTCCAAAACCAGGAAATAAAACTTTGTATTACCACGGAGTATAAATCGAACCCACAACCGTCGCTCTCAAGACGACGTGGTGCTCCTGCGTAACGATGAACAGAACGTAAAAATTAATCATTAAATTTTCTCAGCCAAAAAAAATATTTGCATCATCTGTGAGTAGATGAGGTTATTTGTGAAAGGCATTCCTTCAGCCGCAGTACCACTGCTAGTGTATGAGGCAACGACATTAAAATGAAAGCCAAAAAGAAGAATACAACTTTATTCCAGCACTAGCATGTTACACGCGGCCATATAGAAACAAAACTAACCCGCGACACATCCTCAGTGCTGATGTTAATGTGCGCGAGGAAAATAAATAAATAAATAAACCAGTTCACGCTGTATCCTGTCCACAGCAAGGTAGGCAGAGGGAATCAAGTGTTAAGGCACTCTGTTCCCCACTTTCCGCCGAATTTTTGAAGCGTTGTGTATTGAGTAGCAGAACTCAACGCCGCGCTTTGCCATTTCATTTCCTCGATTGGCGTTAGAAC
>DWAP01002592.1:0-13215 GCA_018230625.1 Heliconius eleuchia | reverse complement strand
ATATATATATATATATATATATATATATATGTTATTATAATATCATAAAATGGACGGATAGCATTAATCATTTAGCCTTACTTATATTTACCAACTGAATACTATTATTAATACTTTAATAATTATATAGTACATAATATATAAAATTATTTTATCATTATAATAAAGGAAAAAAGTCCAATTTCATTTTAAATCACATTGTAAAAGAAAAGACAGTCTGTCTATGAGAAAGATTTCTAGATTCTATAGAGGAGTCGTAACGTCATACGCCAACGACAGGATGTAGGTTCGATTCCCATTTGAAGAATTAAAATAATTTATAGGTATGTTCATTTCGTCACTTTGGTAATAAGACAAAGCGTAGCGTTGAGTTTCGCCACTCAACACACAATGCATAAAGAATTCGGCAGAAAGTAGGGAATGGAAGTGTCTTGGTGAGAACGGAGTTTCCTCTGCCCACCCTGCTATGTGCGGAATACAGCGTCAATTTCTCATATATTGTTATATATTTATATAAAACTAGCCTGTGGCTTCGCAACCATGATTAAATGGAAAATAACTAATAGCACAAATAGACTACGACACTGTGATACACGGTACACTCTGTGTATACATCGAGTGTCCCTATGTGAACACAAGTGTCTCTAATTGCAAAATTTATTGCGATGCTACAATAAGTATCGCATTAACCGCTGTGTGCACGCTTTGTGTCCGAGTGTCTAGTGTCGTTGAATAGATTTCACACAGTATTGACACTTTCCGTACTACGCACTCTGCACTATAAACACGTTACATTATCACCAGTTCTCTTGCGAACGGTTCGTATACAATTTCGATACATTTATAACGAGACACTACTCACACACAAATTCCGTACAAGTGTAAACAGTGTAGACATAAATTTCTGACATTTATGTCGGATTTTCTGTCGTCGTCTATTAGTACCATAAGAGTTATGTATGACACATGACACGTTCTAAGTGCCGGAAGTAACCACAGATACATAAATAGACTATCCAAGAATCGATTTCACTTGATATTTAAACAAAAAAATTAAAAATGAAGCTAAACAAGTAATCCTTCCATACAATTTCATACATATGTTTACCTAAATTAGATATTTTTTTACGTTAAACATGTATATTAGGTAGATGATTGAGCATTTTTTATCACTTTTATATGATAAATATGGAATGTATCAGATCTCTTATATAGAATTTTTGTAGTACAGTCGACGAGTCGTGGCCGCCGTGAAGAAGACAATAATCAAAAGTAAAAAAAATCAGTGCGGCCAAGACTTATCAATCACATAATAGTGTTTCTATAGTATAAATATCAATACATAAATTATGTGAGAAACTTCTTAATATAAAAAGAAATAGTAAAAGGCCTAAATTTTATAAATATTTCTTACAGATCACAATAAAAATTACAACGTATGGATATTTGTGTATTTCAAATGCGAAAAATCTTATCAATTATTATTGGAGCGTTTGGACGGTACCGCACAAGGACGGGTTCAAATCCAACATTTTATACATAATCTTATAATACTTTTAATATAACATTATTGCGCCATTAACTTTTTCCTCCAAAGCTGGCGCTATAGTATCCAAGTCTCTTGAATCTGATGCCGCTATCAGAATACATATGTTATTTATAAATGCTGATATTGTAGCTGCTACTACCAACCTGGAAATAAAATATAAATTAATACACAGTTTCTATTTGTGGCGCAGTGGCATAATTGTGTGACGGGTTCGATTCCCACACGAGGACTTTTATGGATATTTCTTTTTGTCATTTCCTCGCTCTGGTAAGAGGCATAGAGCGGCATCGCCGCCACTACCGCATTGCTTCCAGAATTTGACGGAATATGGGAATGGAAGTATCTTAATGGGAACGGAGTGTCTTAACACTAGTTTCCCAGGTTCCCTCTGCCTATGCTGCTGCGTGCAGTATATATCGTGATACGAAACAAAAACTAAATAAAACGTGAAAAATACATAAATAAACACAATATTGCTTACCAAAAAGATAGTCCCAAATCGGCCGTCATGTCCGACGACCAACCGTTCGCCAGGTCCTCGTCAGACATGACGTTGTGCTGCAGCCTCAGGAAGAATTCCGTCAGCCATACCGCTATTGCGCCGAGCGTGAACAGTACTGGAATGTGAAAAGAAATATTCTTTAGTTAAACTTTGAGTAATCTAGGAAACAAATATTAGGAGGGTACAATGTGGTATATACGCTTAGTTTATAATTATAAGTTTTATATTGTAAGGCTATATTAGCTTCACGCTGTATCCCGCATAGTATATCAAAACATTGCCTTTTGAGTAGCGAAACTCAAGGCGTAAGGATATATGTATAAGTAAGGCAAATTGCTATTTTTATATTTTTTTAGACTAGGCAGGCGAGTGCACGGGTGACCTAATGGTAACCCCCTAACCCCCAAACTCGTGTATCACCAGAAGCCGACTTTTAAGGTGAAGATAGATACACTTATTGAAGGTATCCATGTCGTATAGACTTAGAAAACCTGTAGGTTACCTGTAGGTTACAGCAGTATAGTGCCACGTATGCAGGTGGTGAGGTTGTTTATACACCTTTTTTAACCTTTTAAAAGTATAAGTCTCCCTACAGAGATGCTAACAACATAAATAAGTTGTAATAAGCGTATAAAAATATCGACGTAGTTTGATGAGAACGTATGGCTTAGTGGTCAGAGCGTCTGGTCCGTTTCCAGGAGGCGCGAATTCAATTCCTATACGTTCAAATTTTTATACGCTTTCTAAATAAGTATGTTTATACACCTGTTATGTCAGTCGTATTGAAAAGATATAATATATTTAACTTATTACCCTAGCGGTCCGCTACAGCATTATTGACAACAATGTTGTTAAGACTACGTTATGTTTGTTAGAATTTCTAAACGGAGATTTTTACAAATTACCAAAATTAGATAAGAGAAAAGTATTAGATTGTCCTATTGACTATAAGTCATTGTGGCGCAGTGGGACTGCATCCTATAGGAAACGGATTTTAGATATGGTGGGATTCCTTTCCATTGGTGGAATATTTATATTTTTTTTAATGCGGAGAATCTGAGAATAAGTTCTCTCTGCCAAACCTGCTATGCGTTATAAAATGCGGGGCTGAAAAAAAATAACACATATAGTAAAATAAAGGTATTTTACTCACCCACAGCGCCATTACATATCAACAAAGGACGCGGCGAACACCTACTCTTCGCTGCGGAACCTAACGCCGCGAGCACGCACGCGCCTACAGAGGATGCTAGCGCCACGGCTAGTTGCGCAGCCGTACCACACCAGGCCCATCGCCGCGCTGGGTGGTTACCTGCTTTTACTGGAATAGGAAAATATTTCGTTTAAGTATTGAGACATTGTCTTTTACATCTTCAGTTCAATTTGAAAATAATTTAAATACAACTACCCATATTAGGGATGCAGCTCACAACTAACCGCGTCTACCGTCGATATTATTATTTATATAGAAATAAGTAGTAAAACGTTTTATTAAGGGAAATTTGACATTATCAGTGTATGCAATTCCTTATTATATATTTTTGTTATTTCCTCTCTTTGGTTAAGAGGCAAAGGGCTGCGTTGAGTTTCGCCACTCCACAGGCAATGACTCTAGAATTCAGTGGAAAATGGGGAACGGAGGTGTTTAATTGGAACGAAGTGTCTTAACATTAGGTCCTAGGTCCCAGGACCAGCCCCAGGACCAGGTCTCGTCTGCCTACCCTGCGATGTACAGAATGAAGCTAAAAATATATATATACATAATTAAAATTATCAACTTACTGCTAAAAATATGATATCTCCATCCAAAACTATGATTTAACATCTTATGTCCTTCGAAGAGTCCAAAACTGATCCTGCCTTCAGATTTGGGGTACGAGAGGATCCTCGCTCTAGCATCCACCCAATGCGTAGTTCCCAGGGACGCCACTATCAATGCTATACATAAACATGATCCAAAAAATGTCGCAAAAATCATAGAACGCTTGAACAAATTTAGTTTCATTTTGATTTTTTTCTCTTGTTTCTTGTATCTCGTATATTACATTTCAATCTGTGTTTTACCACGTTTTCTACTAAACGTTCTTAGTTCATTGTGGCTTGTCATAACAGTGTCTGCTTTCCCACGGCAAAGAAGTCTGTAACAATATAGAAAATATTTAATGGACGGTTTAAATGTTGTCAATATAAAGCTGATAATTTTGTTTGGAGTATTATGAGAATTAATTTGAATAAATAAGCACGGTGTCTTACTATAAACGCGACAGTTATGAGTTCGATTGCCTCTCGAAGAAGGCACTGTAACTGTATACCGCGCTTTGCGTCATTACAAGAGTGACGAAATTAATAAAACAATATACCGAGTGATCGAACCGACAACCATAACACCACTGCTCCACGAAGTCCCCAATTCAATATATATTTTACAATTTAATATATATTCTATCACATAACGCAGTTAACACAGATCAAGTGGGTAGGTGTACGAGTACACTATACATAATATAGGAAAAGGAAACGACAAGATTCTTTTACCTATAAAATGTAGGTGGATTGGTCTTATGCAAGTTTTTCTCTTCTGATGTAAGTGGTACAGGTGGTCTCTCTATGTATGTACGTGCTTTGATTCGTTCATAGCTCAATCAATACATACAAATGAAACTAAAGTGTCGGTCTGCGATTTCAAAATAACGGTGGTTTTCCAACTACATATAGTTATTTACACGATATGAAAAAACTGACAAACAATGCCTGCATGTCTTTCTGTTTGTCTAGGCTGATTAGCCTAATAATTAATTAAAATATCCGGAATAGCTAAGCTCATTTTTATGGGACTAATATAATAACTAGGAAGGCTACTTGATATCTCGGAATTCACGTGTTTTACCATGTTTTAAACGCAGTTTTAAACTGTGTTTGTCATGCGCGTACGTACCACCTATCTAGATATGTAAATATAAAATAACTAAATATTTTTTTTATTAAATACGACAATTTTGCGAGCAAAATCAAATTAAATCCCAAACGAGTTAAAGTACTTACGACGTTACAAGTTGACCTAATAAAAACGTTAAAAAGTTATGACATTATTCTAAATAAACGAATCAATAAAAATATAGAAATTGAAGTTAATAATAATTTGATACGACAAGGAGACATCTTGTTACATGACACTCAGGAACAAGGTCCAAGCCAACTGCTTTAGAAATCTATATTGTAATATTATTTTAATATATCTATTGATGAATGTATATATATATTCTTTATTGCATTTTAAAAACACATATAGGTAATACAATTTAGGAAATCTTAGTTAGCAATGGTGGGCTTATTTCTAAAAGAAATCTCTTCCAGCCAACCAATGGAAGTGGATATGATTGTCAAACAGCGGGAAGAGAATACGGTGCAGTTTTTAAACAGAGAGGGAAGTAAATAAAGACAAAAATAATAAAAATAAAGAAGACACATAATATCCAAATACATAAATAGCTACATATACAATGAGACATATATATCCCATATATACACACATACATATACATACATGTATGTAGTGTATGAAACCATTACAAAATGTAGAATCCGTACAAAAAGCATCAGCGCATGAACGCGATGTTTGTAGGTTCGATGCCCAGTCAGGGGAAATGATTATATATATTTTCTTATTTCGTAGCCAAAAATCGACAAAGCGCGGCGTGGTTCACCGGCGCTTTTCACGAGGGAAATGGCGAACGGAGTATCTTAACACTAGATTCCCTCTTCTATATTCCCTGGTATCCTGCTCCTGCCACCCATATGCAGGCAGGAAAAAAAAAGTGAAAATAAGAGATCCAGTAAAAAGTCTGCATCTACAACAAAGCAGTAAATATAGATATTTACTGCTTTGTTGTAGATGCAGACACTGCACAACATCTTATTATAACAACAATGTAAATATGTTTAGTATATTATTACAAAAGTACACGAGATTTGACAAACTACGACCACATACCTACATGAATACGTCTCAATAACATTTTAAAACGCTAATATTATTCAAGACAACTTTTTTTAATTTGGACTTTACGAAAGAAAAAATACTTAACAGAAACAGCTCATTTTACCAAAACAATGAAAATACAATAAATCATACCCCCGAATGAAGTTGGAACCATTGCGTTTACATTCTGATGTTAAACCACTGTACATGTATATATGTCAATATTTTGTTACATTAATATGTAGGCAACAGAAGACGCATAACTTGTTATAAGAGAATTTCCGGTTGACGCCATACACCGTCTCGAGAGATTAATCATGCTAAGATATTATCATTCACCATTTTTTTTTCGCTTCACGCTGTATCTCGCATAAAGCAAAGTAAGTAGAGGAAGCCTAGTGTTAAGACACTCCGTTCTCCACATTCCGCACGGTTTTCTAAACATTGCGTATTGAGTGACGGAACACAACGCCGCACTTTAGTTAAGATAGCGTGTTAAATATTTCCATAAGAATATAAAATTAAGGTTCTATAAAGATTGCTTGCCTTATAAACTTTTGCAATAAAAACCATGACATTATTCTGCATCTCTAAGGAACGCTCTAAACAAGCTTAAAATAATCTTACAAAAGAATTATTTAAGCAATGCTATTCTTAAACATACTTGTTGAAAATGTATAAAGAAATAAATATAGCCTTCAAATTTCATTTAAAAATTTACCATATAACGTTTTTTTTAATGTTAATATATTTTTATATCTTCACACTTTTTAAGATATGTATATCCTTGAAATTATATTGGTGTTGAGTTCCATCACTTAACACGCAATGCTACGAAAATTTGGCGGAAAGTAGCGGAGTGTCTTAACTCTAGTTTGCCTGTGACTACCCTGCTATATGCGGAATACAGCCTGCAATTTGCTAAACACAAAATCTAAAGAATGAGCGATTTCTTTACTGTATTTTCGCCTATTAAGATACAAATATCTCATATAGAGGTGAACTGAACTAAATATAAATATTGCTTCAAACATAAAAATATATATTAAGAATTGCATAAGAACATATATATTGTACAATAAATTCGATTACAAGACCGTCGATAAGACCCTTGTGGCGCAGTGGGACAGCACGTGACTGCAAACGCGACCATTGTGTTGCGTGTGGAGTGTCGCAACTCAACATACCTCTTTGCCTTGTTGCCAGCGTTAAATGAAAATGTTATAAATGTTTCCTCAAGTGAGAATCGAACCACAACCTATCGGCGTTTGTAGTCGCACGTCGCAGTTTTCATTTCTTCACTCTGGTGTCGAGGCAAAGGGCGCCGTTGAAATCAGCCACTCAACACGCAATGCCTCTAAAGTACAACAGTAAATGGGGAACGGAGAGTGTCAACACTAGGATCCCTCTGCCTACCCTGTTGTGTGCGGAGTACAGCGTGTAGCTGATCAAAAATATAAACGTATATTTATTTTTTTAAGTTCTAAGTAACACATTTCCGCAGAGTAGAGATTGGACATACAACTATCGTGGTATACATAATACTCTACGCAATAGAGACAAAGGCATTGTAGCTCAGTTGAGATTAGTTTGTCTAAAAAACGACGGTTAAAGGTTCAAATCACACTCAGACGAACATTTACAAGACTATCAATTTGCCAATTAATATGTTGTAAGTATGTAGATAACAAATTAAGTATCAATAGATAACAAATTAAGTATTTCACTAGGTTCTCCAGGTACTTAAAAAATAAATATTAAATATGTATATACTACCTAATTGGGATTGAATCAATGACCTCTGAATTAACATTCAATATGTACAAACAGATATAGAAAAAAATAAAGTAAAAGTTAAATCTCCTCACACCTAAATTCAATAAACACGTTTTATATGTCAAGAAAGCAAAAGAATGTTCATAGAACTTCCTAGTTCATTGTAAAAGTAAGATTTTTTTTAATAAAAAAAACGTGCACTACAATCCTGCGAATGCTTTTTATAGTTATTCTTCCTCTTTGCATTGTAGACTATGGACGATGGGAAATATTCGAGATGGAATGCCTCAGATATCTACATTTAGTTATTTAAGGCGGAAATAACTTGGTATTTATATTGTGTTCATAAGAAAATAAGTCAAATTAAACTGAAATCTGATTGTAGTGAATAAAATTGTATAATATCGTTAAAATAAAATATTCGTAATAAATGAAATGGACAAAAGTTTTATATCCATTTCATGTTGAACATCGAAACTCAACGCCGCGCAATATCTTACTAGAGAGACACAGAAACTTATATAGAAACCTAAATGAATTAGGTACTTATTAAATAATATAAATGACAGAAATCTTTGATCTAAAGATATAAAACCTCACCATGTAAAAGAATGAAGACAACAAGTAAAAGCATAGTAAACTCTACAGCCGCTTATACTAGCCTACTATTAGAGGTGTTAAACGTTAGTGCGTGTGATTTCACTTATAAATCGTGTCAGAATCACTTATCTTGTACGTATCTGTAACGAACGTTCAACGCGGTGTAAAATATCTCATAAGAAATAATAAAAGTACTGTATGAAAGTTTCTGTCGCCTTTGTCTTTTTGAATTTTGTAATAATTTAAAATGTTATTGCTTACTTAATTTTTTTTAGCTAGGCTACTAGTTAGCCTGATCTCTACTTTTTTTTGCCTCACGCTGTATTATTTTTCTTATATATATTTTTATATTATCGTCACAAGTGACAATGTCTAACTGTTAACACTATGCTTGTGGGTTCGATAAGCACTCGGGGGATTCATTATTTATAGCTAGGATAGACAAAACGCAGCTTTAAGTTCCGCTACCTCGCAATATCTCGGATACGTACTCAAGTCGGATAACGAATTGTCTCTAGGTTTCCTCTGCCCTTCTATCAGCGTGATACTGCGTGAAACCTATTATCCAATACATACAAGCCTTGTACAAGTTCATACATACATCGACACGTAACGGCCGTCACGGTACGATGAGCTCCGGCGCTCCGGCTCCGGCTGTCGCGTATTATATTGGTGTGTGAAGGTCATTGTGGACATATGCCTTTAAATGACCAAATGTTACAACTTTAATATTTGATATAAAATTTTAGTATTTAGGTTTTATGTTGTGTTTTAAGAAAATTGGTAATAAATAAATTGTTTTAATTGATTGGTCGTCTTGTAATTATAAGGCCTGACTGTATGCACGATGGTTGTGGGTTCGATCCATACTCGAGAGAATGTTTACATTTAATTATTTTAATATCCTCGCTCTTCTAGACAAAATGCGGCGTTGAGTTCCGCACTAAACACGTAAAAATAATGGATAGTAGGGTGATTTACTATCTTGCTAGCAAATCTATATATAATTAACTTTATTAAGCCTTTCCTTTACTGAGATTGATAGACAACAGACGGGACCAAAGTACTGGAATTAGAAAGACAAAATTTTGCATAGTATTAGGAGTATAATAGGGTAATAAGAGAGGTTAGCTCAATATAGTTACGGGAACCGATAAAAAGGAATTCTAGAGTCGTAAAGTACAAAAACACACAAACTTACAAGCCACTAATAGACATACAAGAAATAATTAAAAACAACTGTTTAGAGTTAAAAGAATTAAAAACAATAAACATAAAATATAAAACCGACTAACGACCGTTAGCTGCATCATAAAATATTATAGCTCGAAATGCTTTGGAATACCTCTCTTGTAGCCCGTTCACAATCAATCTTATAAACGATGCTTAGCATTCGGTTTCTCCTTTATTATTTTTCATTGTCTTTTTTATTATGTAATCTAAACATATAATAAAACCGTAACTGACCGCTATCTGTACATGGAAAGGTATATACGAGAAAATTATTATTAGGTGCCATTTATCAATGTATTAGATACCAAAACAATGTTTTTTTTTTTAATTTTGTCTGTTTATCTATGCGTTGGTGCACGGTAATCTCAAAAATGACTTAACGGATTTAAATATAGTTTTCAATTTTGTATATTGACAATGTTCCCTTGACATTTAGTATTTGTTTTATTTAAGTCGATATATATACAGAACAGTAATATAAATATATTGTATTTTGTTCGACAAAGTTATAACAAAATAACTGTTCTATTGAATTAGCTGACACTTAAGTTTTCAATTATGATTTTTTTTTGTTGAAATTAGTAGATAAATAATTTTATAGTTTAGGCGGGCGAAGCCGCTAGCTAGTCGCTAGTATCATAATATCTAAGTACGTATATATTCACAATATATAAATGTATGTTGTATATGTATGCAATGAAATTCTGGAATGTGTTTTACAATAACTTAAAAAGTTCCATTCTCCGCAGCGAACAAAAGGAATTGATTATGAAATAACATACCAACAAAGGTCTCATCGTCTTATCTAATATAAAACTGCAGATCCGTGATATAAAAACTAAAATGTAAATATGAGCGAGACCATTGTGGCGCAGTGGCACAGGGTTGACTCTTGCTAGAGGGAATAAAACATTGCTACTTCCCTGCTCTGCCAGGACAAAGCGCGGCGTTGATTTTCGCTAGTGTAACGTAATGGAAAACGCGAAAGTGGAGAACATAATGCTTTCACACTAGGTCTTCTATGCTTACCCCAAGGAATACAGCAGAAAGATGAATAAAAAACGAAAAATTTAATATCAGCTTTACATTTCTACAATGTGTTAAACTATCTAACATTGAGACAGAAACGTGATCTCACACAAATTGATTACTGCCTTGAACTGATAGCCTGAATAGTCGTAGGCATTTGATATTATCATTTCTATTCAATATTCTAGATTTTGCGTAACGTGAGTTTTGAATACTAAAAGATTATAGATAACTAGCCAGAGATTATACACGTCTAGATATCGACATATTTATTTTATTTTCCTAAGGTTCCCGGTGTATTACATAGTTAGCAGTGTATTTAGGGGGTTTCTAGTGGTAAGACACTCCGTTCCTAACTCACCGCCCGTCGCCCGTCACGTTTAGTTGAACGTGCTAATGTGAAAAAAAGCTTGATATTATGCATCACTATTTTCTATTCTATTTGTCGCGGAAGATTAATCCAATTTACCTGATTGTGGTCCATTATTAGTTATTTCAAATAGACAACGTTTGCGAAGATAATATTTGAAAGCAAATATTATATGAATAAGCAAGAAATGACGCATTTCAATGTTAAAATATTTATCTATTACGCCAAAACGACGGTAAATGAATAAATGAAATCGATTAATAAAAAAAACATAAAACAGCCGTATAAATTAACTATTTATTTACATAATATATAAAAATTCACCACACCAGCCTCTTTAAGCCTATTGACCTAAATATTTAAAAGTTAACAAACAACAGATCAAATCGATAATTTTTAACTGTTACGTTAACCAAGCGTGGACAAACGTAATGTATGGAGATAACTGTCTATGGAGTAAAATATGAGATTTATGTTCAAATCTTAATGTTGTTGGTGTTGATGTAAATCCATTGCATGATTTACAGGTGACATGACTTAAGATTCTGATGATAACAAAATTATGTTAGAAAAATCTATCGTGGCGCAGTGGAGATAGTGTTCAGACACTATTCAGTCAGCTGAAAGCGCAACGGTTGTGTGTTCGACTCGGGAAAATAAACTACTTTCAACTACTAGTTTTGGTATCAAGACAAATCACAGCACGAAATAAAATAAAAATACATAATATATTAGTTTCAAAAAAAGTAATAACACGCTCTTCTACACCAAGTGCTGTATAGAATCTATAAACGAATGTTCAATATGTACTCGGAAATGTGGGTCATATAAGACTAAGTTCTAAAGATTTATTAGTAAACTCTGAAGAGTTCCACAATTCAGGTCCTGAGTCCATCACCAGACCATGGTACTATAATCCGTATTGCGTTGTCACTTAAGTTACGTATCACGACCAAGTTTAATGATAATAAAAAGTAAGCCAAGTTGAGTTTCTTAGATTTTATAACATAGTTACGGCTCGACTAATAAAAGTATGTTAAAAATTATGTTCCTGGAGGATTTTCGGAATACGAACTTCCTCCGTATATTCTATAAAAAAATCTACAAGTCAAAAACAGCTTAAATAAAATGGGATTAGTAGGATGACTAAAATCACGTTAAATAGAATCTATTAACGAATGTTCAATGTTACAGCGGCTTATTAGAATATTTAACACGTTATCTGTCTCATCATCGTACGTGATACGATTGTGTCTCTAACAAAAAACAGGATTTTCACAGTTATATATTGAACGTTAAACACGATAGGTCGTGAGTTTATGTACTGCTTGATGTCATCTATACTTCTATACTAGTAATAAAAAAGTTCTTATTACTAGATTTATTGTAATATCGGGGAAATTCAGCATAAGAAGGAATTAAATCACTACACTTCGGTGCCCTACAAGCGCTTTATTGTATTTATCTTGTTATTAATTTAACTTCACGCTGTATCCCTAGCGGGATAGTCATAGAGAAGCGCATATGACCTCCGGGCGGTCCTCATGCTTTTTACGTGACCTTCCTCCACAGTATCTTCGATAATGTGTTTTTGAAGGTCAACCGTTGTCTCCCTCGCTTACCGCTCACTTTTCTATCATAAATCAGCTGAGTACGTTCTTCTTCATTCTGACCGTGACATCTACGAAGAGATTGCATCTCCACTGCTCTTCACTATTTTTCATTTGACAATGCGGGCGGAGCCGCAGGTCGAAGCTAGTAGCAATAGTAATTATATATAATAATAAATATGACCAAATCTCACTAGGAGTCAACATAATCAAGTCATTGGTCACCCAACCGGTTGACTTATCAATGTGTCGAAAATCTAAATTGACTAATACTAAATACTATATAGTTAGTTCTCAACAGTATCGTAACTTATCTGTTACGTAGGTAATTTCGCAATATTTTACACGTCAAGCCTTTTAATTAGACTTTATTTATAAGAGACCGAGTGTATGATTAGTGAGAACACACTGTTATTTGCATAATTATTTAAAAAATGCAAGTCGTTAAATATAATAAGAAAAATACTGTAGGCCTTACTTTTTTTTTTATTTCAATTCTTACTTACACTACTGACTTATGGTCCGTACCTTTTGCTATTTTTACATTTCTTTAAAAACTTTTTTCTG
>DWAP01002591.1:0-13221 GCA_018230625.1 Heliconius eleuchia | reverse complement strand
ACTTACCATCAGGTGATCCGCACGCTCGTTTGCCGTGTCTTTTCCATAAAAAAAAATAGAATAAATATTTCTTAATGATTTCCCAGGTTAAAACAACTAAATCCTATTTGAATTGTCTAAGTACTAAAATAAATATTTATATTATATGAATATAATAGTTGTGTATACAAAAATTATGGTATGCATCTGCGTTATTCCTGTTATAAAAAAAGTCCCACGCATATTGTTCCGCTGAAATTATTTTAAACCAAATATAATTCCATTCTCAGTAATTGGTAGAATATCTAACATTATAGCAATGCTTAATGGTATTCAACGTGTTTTGTACAAATAAGGACAATAATAAGATGTCGTTCTATATTAGAAAAGGCGGCGCTGACTTCAGCTACTTGACACAAAATGTCTGGAATTCAGATGGAAACCGAAGTATCCTAACACTAGCTTTGCTCTTCCTATCGTGCGTAACAAAGCGTGAAGCTAAATAATAAAAAAATATTAAAGTTTGTCGTTTTTTGTTTTGTCGTTTTTCGTCGTTGTTTAACGTTCTTATATGAGAACTATACTTGAAAATATGGATATGATAAAAACGTAAAAATTTTATATTAACAAATTAAATATTGGAAATTAATAAAATACATTCTATAACATAAAAATTATATGCACTAAGGAAGCAATTTTAGTTGCAATTAATTGGCCGTTGCTAATTTCTTGAAAATCAATGTAAATCTATTCGTTCAAAGTAACTCGAAATAATTTTATTATAATCACAATGTAAAAAATATTTCCTTTATCTGTCATTACTATTCGAAATGGATCTTTTATGTCTCAGCAAGTTATGAAGAAATTCCAAATCTAATTGTTCTTGTCGCAATGAACACCGAATGTCAAGCTCACAGAGAAAAAAATTCAAATCCGTTGTTGTATTTGTAACCCAGTAAAACAACATTGACCTTTACCCACTGACTTAGGACCGAGACCTTGCAGTAGTTTTGTATGGACGGGCGGTGTTATCATTTATTTTTTATTGTCTGATAAAGGGCTTGCCCTTGTTAGCTATCAGCTGGAGGTCATCCGTCGATTCCGGCTCATTATTTCGTTAGCGATCTTTATGCATGACTGATAGTTCCTTTTTGAGTTCCTTCCTTATTGGTTTTCGTTACACAATGCAAATTGATTATGAATGAAGGTTAGAATTCTAAAATGAAAAGCCTAATGAAACCTGAGGCCATAGAAGCGGTCGTCGTAAACTCAGGTTGTGGGTTTTCTTTTGATATTGAGTGAGTGATGATATCAATACAAGATTTTACCATAAAGTAAAATTATATTTTTGTTTTATATAAAAACACCAAATATTTAAAAATTAGTCAACCAACATTCTGATTTCTGAATCACTATTACGCTGACTGTTTTATTTAGTCATTTTATATTTATATTCTGACAAAATATTCGAACTGTTTCCGCGTAACAATTTTAACATAATAATATAATATTATATATTTTTAACTTAAAACATGAGGAAAGCAGAGAGAACCTGATGATGGTGTGTTTAATCTATACTCTGTATTATAAAGTTGTATAAGTGTTTGTTTGGTCGAGTGCGCATACTGTACTCGAATCGAAATAACATTTTAGGTTGGATAGTACATTTATCAAGAAAGGCTATAGGCTATATTACATTACGTTAATTATTTTGATGCAAGCCAACGAACCGTACCAATTCCGTTTGACCACGAATACGAAGCCGCAAATAAAAACTAGTTAACTTGTTATCGTAAAAATAATATATACATGTTCTGTGTAGGGGCCGAACCCACACCCATTGCGTTAACTTAGGACTTCATTATCCATTGAATTTAAAATATTTTTTGTTGTAGAAACAGTCTTCAATGCCATCTAAAGTTGTAGTTATACCCAGAAAATTTATATTCACAAACATAATCACTTGAATGCACCAAATTGATTGGATTTTGCCGAAGGTCAACAGGTAAAGCAAAAAGTGCGGAAGTCACGGCCTATGAGCTGTTATTCTTAGTGTATGATACAAATTCATTGCCAACTCGAATCTTTAAACAACTTAAAATCTATATAACTTTGATTATAAATGATTTTAATTATGGAAAGACTATTGCCCCTGCCTAAAAGGCATCTCTAAAAATACGAAAAATAAAGAATTAAGTGACAAAACACTTAAAGTTCAAGATATACCAAATTAATAATTTTTTACTGCAAATCTCTGACTGCAAACGTGACGGTTGGAGGTTCTATTCCCACAAGATAAGGCACTACGTTGAGTTAAGCCACTGAACACGCAATTTTCCGGAAATCGGGGCAGTGCTTCGGGATCGGAGTGTCTTAACACTATTTTCAGATCTGTCTGAAAAATATATAAATCTAAAAAAAAGAAACTAATTAATCACAACCAATGCCAAACAGATGAAGCTAAAGTGGCAAACAAAAACAAAACAGAGTGCCGTGTCCGTGACCGTGGCCCGCCGAAACCGAGATCTGGAACACGGCTTGCGCAACCCAAACGCACTTGTTAGCCGAAATACTCGCTGGTGTCACTCGCGGCGACGCAACCTCGCGGATTCCTTTGTTTTATATATAACATTGACCTTTAGGATTTAAATCGGATTGCTAATTGGAATTTTAAATCAATTTTAAGGAGCCACTTGTCGTATATGGTTAGATTTTGACGGTAGTTGCAGGAACGCTTGGAATTAATTTAAATATTTTCACTTCGTGGTACCCAACACTGCCTTTTGCGTATATACGGTACCAATTAGACAAAAGGCAGCGTTAAGCTCCGCCAACCCAACCAAGCAATATCTCGAAGATGGGTGGAAAGTTACTTACTTAACTTTGCTTGCTTTGTTGTTTACATTAAACTTGTTAACTATATTGATAGATCAACATTTTGTAAGAATTTCACGAAATTCTAGAAATACATGTTAAGAAAAAGTGATAATATCGAGCCTTCACCTTAGCAGCTACTACGTTACGCTTCCGTGTACTTCGTCACCGTTCACTTTCACTGCGCGACGCGCGACGTGGTAGGACTGCATGACTTAGATACGAGAGTGTTTATACTGACATAACTTACAAATAACCTTACAACTTGGAGTTAAGGTGCAATTTACAGTGAGGCTATTGTGACGCAGTGATACAACGTCTGGCTGTAAACGAGACGGTTGTGGGTTCGATTACCACACAGTTGACGAAACAACACGCGGCGTTGAGTTTCACTATTCAACACACAATGTCTTGAAAATTTAGAGGTGTGTAAAGAACAAGTTAATAGTAGGTTCCCTCTGCCTACCCGCTATATGTGATGCTGTGAAGCCAAAAAAAAAAGTTTCTTTTCGATTATTTATTAAGTTTTATATAACTAAGGCGTGTTTTCGCTTGTTTCTATCGAGACCTTGAAGGTCATACGCAATGGATCCGTTGTTGCTTACTTTCTATAGCGGTCAATGGTCAACGCTTTTTGGTGGACTACTATACTGTGTATATATTTATTCAAGGTTATTTTTTTTTGCTAAAACTGTATTACAATAAAAAAAATTGAAAGCTACAATTTATTTGTTTATGCTTTTAAGTTTTTGCCTATATTTACTTGCTTTTTATCTTAGTTTTTTTCCTACTACAGAAAATTCAAGAAGTTAGCGTAATTTAACGGTGCAATATATAGATATAGATTAATATAAAACTTGAACCCATAAACATCGCGTTCAGCCACATTTCTACCAACTTCGCCACAATGTAGCTTTCAACTTTTGATTATTAATTTAGTGACCTTTACTCGGTTCTGACAGAATCTAAATTTAACATAAAAATAATCTTTAACTTTTGACCTTACGAATCTTCAAGGTATCATTTATAATGAAGAACAAAAAAATTATAAATGATGATTGCTCAAACTTGAAAAGCTGCAGCTTCTCTTCCCATAGATACAGAGGAAGCTTGTGTTAAGACATTCCGTTCTCCACTTTCCACCAGAATTCAGTCCACTAGAGCGTCGAAATGAAAAACAGTAATTCTATCGTAGTTGAACATTAGTTGCACATTTTGTTGACTTTCTCTTGGCACTTGCGCTCTCGTGGGAATGTGACGTGCGGATCTACTGATTACGGTAAAACCACTAGCCAGCTATTAAAACTTACTTTCTTACTTAACTTATGTCATATAATCTAGCCGCGATCGTCTGTTATGACGACAACCCCACATTATTCCAAGTGTTAGCTTAGTAAATAATATTTACGTAAATCATGCTGTGATTACGTTTTTATTGAACATTTTTACAAACTACAAGCCAGGCGTGGCGCAGTGGTTGTGGGTTTGATTCCCAGTCGAGGAAATTAAATAATTAAGATTTTCATATCTCCACTCTGGTAATGGGGCAAAAGAGCTGCGTTGAACTTGACACTCAATAGCAATGCCTCCAGAATTCGGCGTAAAAATGGGCAACAAAAGTGTCTTAATAGGAACGGAGTGTCTTAATACTACGTTCCCAGGTTACTTCCGCCTTCCCTATTATGTGCGATACTTGCAAAATGTTGACTAATCAATATGTGTAGATACAATCACGTGGAAGCATCTAGAACTCTTTTCAGACTTACGTATCTAAAAACCTTTAACTTGCAAAACGTTCACGGTTAACCGTACAACCTCAGTTTATTATAGAACTATTAACTTTTTCCTTACATTAGACAGTGCTATATACAACGCAGCAGCTCTCATGGATAATACAAAAGAATAAGAACTTTATATACGAATCAATATAGTTTATTTTAGTTTGAATGAAAATAGAATTGAGGAAATACACAAAGATATAAATTTATATGGAGGTCGTATGGTGATTTAATTTGTAGGCTATTGTTGATGGTTATAATTTCGTTGTTTGTAATACATATATAATTTTTTGTATAATTTTTAATTTGGTTTGTATAATTTTTATACAATATTACTTTTTTTTAGAAAGGTAGAACAATATAAAACTAACGAACGCTCTTTTCTGAATTCTGATTGGAGAACGTGCTGGATAACTATCACATTCGTCTTATTTATATTACCGGTCTATAAAAAAAATATAATATATCGTGAATAAGACGTGACACATTCAAAGTACCCAAGCTAACATTGGTTACAGGTTCAGGGTTCATCGGGGCGTTTAACATGGTATAATATATTTCCGCCTTTCCCGATAAATGGACGTTATTACATAAAAAAGAATCAATATATAGAATAATAATTCTTTTGTTTATCTTCTTCTATTCTTTTATAAATCTTCAGTTTTATAATATTAGTATTGTGGAAGAAGTTGCTGGATTGGATAGATGACTTTTTGGATGATGATTGGAAGTATGCCTCCAGGATTCGGCAGAAATAGAGAACGGAATTGTCGCAATGGGAACACTATGTTCCCAGGTTAGGGTAGGCAGAGATGCTTACTCTGCTATGTTCGAGATACATAGTGAAACTACAAGAAAAAGCCTTGTACTGATAGTATTATTTTAAAAGAATCATTCGATCAATCCTAGTTCCCTACCCATGAATTTATAAGATTGTACCAAAATAAAATGCCATCTGAAATAGTTGTAAATGATATTTTACAGGGATGTCGTAGTTTTTTATATAAATATTTTTGTTAAATTAAAATAATTGTTTGTCATGTGTTTGTGTGTTCAATGTTAAATTCTTATTTAAGGTTGTGTTTGCTTCACTAATATTTAATATTTATTTTAAATATAATAAATATTTAATTATATAGAGGCGATATGGAGATGGAGAATCTAGTAAGAAGTCTTCATTCTTCAAAGGATCTTCACTAATAATAGTCCATCAATTAGGCAATTAAATGAGGTTTGATTTACTTAGTTTGTTTTACTTCCTAAGAAGATAATTAAGAAAAAAATTATTAAATTGTAAAATATAAAATTTATACTACTAGTCTTTAAAGATTTAAAAAATCTTATTATGTCCACAGATATGTAACTATGCATAATTAGACTATTGTTTAAAACCATCATGACTCAAAATGTTAAATCGAAAGTAGTCACGGCTACTTATAGAGGCCATACTTGATTCTAACTCGCATGTATATAACACTGTGTTATTTTGTATTTTATGCATGCATGCTAGTTGTTCTTCAACGTTCACATAGTAGTGTATGTTAGCGTTGCCAGACGTCCCGATTCTTAGCCCTTAAATATCCTGAGCGAGATTCTGAAGACTCAACTGCTTTAGGTACAAAGTAAACTAAACGTTATTGTTACAAGCATAGTGACGTAAAACATATTTTATAGTGTTATCTGTGACACCGCAAATGGACAAGTAGAAACTAAAAACTATTGGTACTTATATTTTTTCTACATCACTTTTCCTCAAGATAGAATCTGGAACCACTACAATAGGCAGATGACCTGATATATTTAAGTTTTTTTCTTCAAACGTTTTTTCCTATTAATATTATAAATTCACAGCCCTAGTTGACACATTTGGCTCAAAGTGCCAAGGCGAAGGGCGCTGGGCGCGGTCCAGTGACCAAGTAAATTATGCGATGTGATATAACAGTTAATCAGACCGCCGGTTATGTAATTGTACGAGATTAGATCGTTTAGCATTTTCTATCGTGTATATTTTGTTAATATCGGTCGTATAAAATGTAAGAATTGAAGAAGTATTAGAGTTCGAAAAAATATTATATTCATTATGATGAAAGCGTCCCAGTTCTGGTAAGACCCAGCGTGGCGTTGTGTTAACGTATATATTACGTAACATACAGTGATTTGAGTTCGGGCGGAAAGCGCAAATGGAGTGTTTGAACACCAGTTTCTCCATCTATCCTGTTATACGCAGGACAAAGCGTGACACAAAAAAATTGGTACAAAAAGCGCTTTGTACGTTACATAACAGTTACAGACGCAAAGAAATTGCAAATAAAATACATAATTTAATTTTCCCCTTTCTTATAGTCTGTAAAACCTATGACTACAGACTTATATACTTACACGATTGAACCGGTTAAAAGATAAAATATTATTATATAAATTATGTTAAAGTCAAAGACTGAACTGAGTGCAAAGACCAAATTATTTTATTACGGTTATTTTAGATTTTTTTTTTTCAGGACTGATAAAGCATCTACGTAATACTACAGCTCTTGCGTGCAATCGAATACTAATAGGCTTTTAATAAAAAACAGTTTACATATGAATATATAAAACTTTAGATTTCTATTTATCTATCAAGTATCGATACTAGGCATAATCAGCATTGACCTCACGATAGTAAATGTCCTCTGTTGGTTAACATCAATAACAAACAACTACACTTCCTAGTGGCGACATCGGAAAATATTCAATTTCGATTTACAAATCGTTTAATTAAATGATGAAACATTTCTACATTTTAAAACACAATTATTTGTTTTCTTTTTTATGTGGTACAAATGGTATGTCTTGTTCACTGTGGGTGGTAAGCCTAAACAGATATAGGTAGTACATGTTATGTGGCGATACCCTACGCCGCACATTGAATAATATTATAATATTTTAAGGTATTGTCCGCACTTTTAGTAATATAAAAAATGTATGAGGAGAACATATCAGAATGTAAGTTCTTTAATCAATCACATAAATCGAAAAATATTATAGTGGTGCTGGTTAAATATCTTTTGAAGAAATTTCATTATATTCATAATTTATTAACATTAAACAAAACATAATATTTAAAGATGTCTAATATAACTATGACAAACACTTGTACTAACAATTTACGTGTAGAACATTCTAGAAATTCACATAGCAAAATCAAATGCAATGGCATTAATAAATTCCATGGTTAATACGAGAATATTTATAGCTCGACGTTACGTCAGCTCCATCCCGAGGTTGCATTGATGTGGGAACATGTAGGAAGAGCATTGAGATGCAATTTTACAATCAACGGCGGGAGATACTCAATTTGTGTACAATGTGCAGGTGACTGGTGAAGGGACGTGTCTGATGGCGTAAAGGTCATAGGCGACGTGTGTAAGACATGCACAAAATGTGGTGGAAACAGGATTTTTGAATGCTCTGTACTGTAGCACCAGGATGCTGGTGAATTGAAAGCGATGCAATTAATCTTACATTGACAGTACGTTAATACATTTGTTTAATATACAAGAAATGCTATAGTGGTGCAGTTATGTAGAGATACATAATTGTAGGTTAGACGTTAGGGGGTTTTCTTATATTTAAAAAATAATTGTTTCTTTCATTCATTTGATTAAGAGTAGCGTTTGATTGAGGCGATTTCCTCTTTCAATATAATGTTTTTAAAATGGGCAAGGATTTGGTTAAAGGCATTGCGTTCTCCTTGCCTACTTTACATGATAAATACGGTAGATGCACAACAATAAAGAAAAATTCGAAAAAAAAAACAGTATTATCTTAAAAACGTTTTTATATGACAAGCTTACGCACCCATTCCATTAAAACTTACCTTGAAACCTACACAAAGAGAATTCCTCTAAAGTGACTTTACCTTACAACTCTTAAAATAACAGTTAATGTAAAATTACCAGGAATTGAGGATGTATATTTAAGATGGAAATAGAAATTGATTACATTAGAAATAGAACGTTGCTAACTTATTATAAGAAAATAGAAGGAAACCAACTCAAAATACTTATGATATATGATTTGCTTGTAAATTTTATTAAAAGACTGATTTTTATAAGACAATTTCTTACTAGTTGCAGAATTTTCAGCCAAGCCACTTTAATTCTTGTTCTATATTATGTTATTGGACGTTTCCATCAGTTTCATAGCTGCAATTCAACGAAACCGACAAGTAAATATACCTTAAAATCACAAAAAAGTTGAATACAGACAGAACGTTGAGAACTTCATTTATAATTATTTTGTCTCTATCTCCTCCTAACAGTGTGGTTGATAGAAATAAAGCAAATATTATATAACATAAACTATTTAAAATTTAAAACGCAATATATAATTCTTATGAACGACAGTAGATGCGACGCCACCACGCCGAGTGGAGCGCCCTCGCCACCGACCTTGTTCAGAACAACTTTCCACCCGGAAAACAGTGCGCCATTTTTATATCACCTCGCCGACCATATGCGGGTGCCCTTTTTTGGACCTTGCCACACTATGTGTGTTTTTATAAATTTTTGATGATTACTAAAGATACTGTTATTTTATTTATATAGCTAAGCAATTCTAGAGTAAATTATTAACTTTTATTAGCTTCGCTCGGCTAACTAAAGTGGGTGTATATTGAATAAATGGAATTGAAATTTGAATAAACGACCAACCCATCCAGGCCCTTCCTGCCTAAATTATTCTTTTCACGCTTTTTCCCGCATAGGCAGAAAACATCTAGTGTTACACTCCATTCTTTACAAGTTCTGTTTAATTTATCTCTGAATCTGATGATTTTCTTTCGTGATCTAATAACATTATTATTTTGAAGACAATATCCATACATTGATTATTAAAGTTTCAACCAAATCAATGAAACACTTATTTTATAGCAATATTGTCGCATGCAACTTGTTATATTGACATAACTTTTTTATTTCTGAACCGACTGGTAAAAACTGCGTTTAAATCTGTTAAACTGTGAGATTAGCGTGAACCAACGCACAGGCAAACAGATAAACAGACAAAAAAAACATTATTTTGGGTTCTATTACACTAGTAAATGTGTCCAATAGTAATAGTTTTTCTCATATATCCTTCATGTACAGACACCGATCAGTTACGTTTTTATTATAAGTATAGATATAGATTTCTAAATACATTCTATATTAACAATTTTGCTCCATTTACTATATGATTCTTGGTACTAAACTATCACAACCTTCACATGTTTAACTGATCTTCCTCAACTGACTGTGTCCAAAATATCACATACAGTGGAAAAATTCAGTCTATATTTATTTATATGTGATACGTTTTCGGTGGGACCTTGGCTGAGTACTTACGAATTGAGGCGGCCGCTGTCGAGGTCGCGAGATACGAGCGTATGTATGTTTGTATCTACCTCTTGTGCGTACATGCGGGTGTTAGTGTGTAGGATTGATTGGATTATAGGTCAGTTGGACGCGGGTGATGTCCTTCACCGTTTATTCTAGGAGATTTTTTATATATTTCGGGACGATATCTGGACTGTTGAAAATGTCAATTAATGGAATTTAGTAGGTTTTGTGATGTGACACGTCTGGTACGGTAGAATTTTTTTTTGGAGGTCAATTTAAAGGTCTTTGATAAGTTTTACATCCCAAATGGCAATATTATTAGTTTGTTTTTGCTGAATTAGATAATTTATGTGCTATAGTTTTTTCAGCTTAGCCTTTTTATATGGTCGGAGTTAATGAACAAAACTATATAATAAAATCAAGAGATTAGTTTAAAATGCAACCTTAGATTCTGGCTACAAAATGTCTTGAAACTTGTATTTTAAAACAACATACTAATTATTTTTATGCATAGATAACACTTCATTATATTAATATTTTAAAATTATCCGGTGAAGGGCAAATGGAAATATACCTAGCTCCAACTTCATAATTATATTTTATTATGGAATAATTTCAAACTTTTTATTAATCTCACATAGCGTGACAGGCAGAGGGAACTTGGGAACCTTGTTTTAAGAAAACTGTTCTCATTATGTCAGTTACATTCACTACTTTCCGCTGAATTCTGGAGGCATTGCGCTTAGAGTGGTGGACAACAACCCTCGTTACCAGAGCGAGAAAACGCAAATATTAAATATTTCATTACCTCTGGAGTGAGAATAGAACCCACAAACTGCCGCATTTACGCTTGTGCCTTTGCGATACGACTTAATATTTATAAACGGGTTTTAATAAGTTTATATAGTAGTATGCACGTATGTCGGTATATAGGTAATTTAACGAAAAGTTCACACTGCTCTGGGAACATTGTTGTCCCTCGTGTATACTAGATTCTTAGCGGCTAAAGCTGGTGCATTCAATGTCCATTAAGTAATTCAAGGCCAAATTGAAATGTCACTATTTATATTTTATTTACCTACAACGAGGTAGATGATTCTCCCAAAATAACCTGAACTGGTTCACTTTTACATAGTCTATGCATTATTTATTTATATTTATAGTGGAATTCTACATGATAAGTTCGAATGTATTCAGAATTCTAACGAACGATATTAAAGTATTTAATTTTCTCAATTGTATTTTTGATTAATATAATACATTATCACTACGTATCCTGTGCACTATATCCAAATGGGCGAAAAATATTAGTAAATATTTTCTGCCCACCTTGCAAAATGTAGGTAATATAGATAATATAGATTCTTGTAATAAAAAAGAGACTCCTATATAAAGTTAGTGAAATAGCAAAGTGATAGTGAAAGTAAGATATATCTACGTTTTGAGGTTATAATAAGATTAACCTAAAATAAAATTTGACTTACTTTTCTTAAAATATTAATATATAATGTGGAAGGCAGTATTGCATTTGAACACATTTGGTAGAATTCACAGTTCATTCACCAACCCTGAAACAACAAGAAAGAAATATTTAAACTTATATTATTTTTTTTATTTCTAAATAGGTTATAGATTCGGATTGCAGTTAAAGTAAACTTTATGCTATCCCCGTTCCAATGAGACTAGCAAAGAAAATGTTTTTTAAACAAAGAAAATGCAGCGAAGGAAAATGTTGTTATAATATAACGATAATAATATGTTGTTTTTGTTTCTGTTTGTTTAAGTCAAGAGTCCACTAAAAAAGACGTTCATCCGTATCGAGTATTTGCACTTATGGAAATAAAAAATGTTTTTGTTGTTTCTCTTATAAATTACAAAAAAACAATTCAAAAACTCCAAATATCCAAATTGATTAAAGCTTTATGATTTTATATAGAATGACATCATACCTATATTTTTATACATATAGAATAGATAGAATTATCTAGGATTTGCGTGTTGAGTAGCGGAACTCAACACCGCGCTTTGCCTCGTTACCAGAGAGGGGAATTAAAAAAATATATATTATTTTTTCTCGTTTAACAAGGCAAAGCGCGGTGGCACCTTGGCGGAATCTATCCTACAACCGTCGCATTTACAGTCACACGGCTCTTGCGCCGCGGACGGTTTCAAAACATATTATAGTTAATATTATTTTACAGGTAATAACGCGCAATGAAAAAGGTATACGTGGGGTTCTACATGCGACTCTGGTGGCATTCGACAAGCAGTGGAACCTAGCACTGTCTGATGTACTAGAAATTTGGAAAAGAAAAACGCCTAAAAAGAGAAAAATACCACCGGAATTAGGTGAGTTTTGTATTAAAATGTTTTTAATCTAATCTAATTTGATGCTCCGTTCTCTGTGACTATCCCGCTTGGAACACAGTGTGAAGCTAAAATGTTATTAAATTTGGTTTATAGCCAAATAGTTTTTTTTTAAACTAAATTTATTCATTAGTTTCTTACAAATGTTTTTTATATAGACACGTCATAAAAATAATCTCAGTATCGTCATTCAATAAGTACAACGTTAGTGATAAATCATGTATGATAGTGGTAAATATCGTGATATCGCTACTTAAATATACCAACTGAATTGACTGCCTCCTCTTTTTTGAAATCGGTTAAAATATCCCAATGTATTTAAAATTAATTTTTTAAATAAATTTCACAGGAACACCGGTACCTAAAAACTCAGCAGCCGCCATATCAGCTGTGCCAGTCGTCACTGAGACTCCAATAGGCGGCGGTATTTTAGAATGTAGTCGATTTTTACCACAAATATTAGTTAGGGGCGAACATGTCGTTTTAATAAATATCGTTGAACGATAAAAAAATTAAGCTTTTTAAAATATCTTTTGTTAGATCTGATGTTCATTTATATTCTGCCTTATAGGCCGAGATAATCTAGTGGTATATATCCCCATTCTATGCTTTCTGTACATTTTGGAGATATTTCATGTCGAGTGGCGGAGCTTAACGCCTTAATTAGGATCAATCCCTATCGAGATCAAACCCAGTTTACTTTTAGATGTTTGCATAAATTAAGACAAAAAACCACGTTATTTAATAAAGAAATATTGTTTAAAACGTTGTATAAATTACATAAGTAGTTTAGGCTTTAAGATTACATACAATTTTTTTTTTTTTATGGAAAAGACACGGCAAACGAGCGTGCGGGTCACCTGATG
>DWAP01002590.1:0-13222 GCA_018230625.1 Heliconius eleuchia | reverse complement strand
CGACACCAGAGCGAAGAAATGGAAATATAAATTTAAGTAAATATTTCATCTCCTGAAGTTGGAGTCGAACCTACAACCAGTCGGTTTTACATTCACACTTCGTGCCGCTGCGCCACGACTGGCCTCAAGTTAAAAATAAATATATTACGATATTTATTTTTAACTTTTTAGCTAAAAATTTCCCTTTCAATCCTGTTGCTATTTATTATCATTCAATAAATAAATTAAAGAAATAAAAAGTGAAACAATGAACAATCTAATATTTATATTCATTTCGATGTATGCCTATCTTTATATTATGTTGGTATATTTTTGTTTTCATCACCATTCTAAATTTACGCACAATTAAGGTAACTTAACGAGGCCAGTCGTGGCACTAGGCTGACTGGTGACTGTAAACGCGTAGGCGACGCTGTAACGTTGTGGGTTCGATTCCCACTCGAAGAAATGAAATATTTACTAATTTCATTTCCTCGCTCTAGTATCGAGACAAAGCGCGGCGTTGAGTTCCACTACTCAACACGCAACGCCTCCATTCGGGGGAAAGTGAAGTACGGAGTACCTTAACAATAAATTCCCTTGATATACCACAAAACTCAGGTAAACTGGATTTGGCGTCTGCAAAAATATTTAAATAACCGTGGTCATTTGTCGGTTGCCTCACCTTCACCGGGTGAATGCATGGCGAGTCGGAGGTTAAGCGAGATTCCCATGAGTGGGGCGGTTGTGCAACCTACCAGAAACCAGTAAGGTGCGATCCTCTCCAAAAGGTCGACGCTCATGACGAAATATTATATACTTAATAGTTTAAGTATAATAACCGTTGAAACCACGTTTAATTAAAAAGGGCTCTTTTTCTGTTTAGCATAATTCTATTAACTATTATCGACCAATATAATTTTTTTTCTGTTGAACTATCTTGTAGAGGAAGAGAATCCTAGTTTCAAGAAGAAAAAAAGTATTAAGAGACTCCATGGTCCATAACTTCTTATCCAAATAATAAATACTAGTCAGTTTTTGTATACAATTATTCTCGACATTACGTATTGAGTGACGCTTACGCTTACGCTTTGTCTCTATCTATTGTTTATATTTTTTTTATTAAAGTAACTAATATTAATCTTTTCATATAACAAAAAAGGTTTGTTACGAATATTTCAGAGTAAAAAAAAATTAATCCGCATATTAAGCAACTGAATCAGGTAATTTGAACTTCCGTCGGTAACGATTTATACCTAAGGAACTAGTCGTTACGTTCAATTATTGTTTTTCGATCATATACATACACTAAGTATGTAGCAGTTCTGATTATATATACATACATAAAAAAATATATGTGAGAATATAATCGAACTTTCTGTAGGTCGTGCGCAATAAAAGAAGTAATGGTTCATTAAAAAAAAATGTATTGTAATTATTACAATTCTGGTGGATTTAGCCTCTGAAATTATTTTGAACGTTATGTTAATTGAGGTCGTTGTAGCGAAGAGGCATAAGCATGAATTCGACACCCACTCGGAAAATGAAATATTTATGTTTTTCGTTTCTTTGATCTGGTAACGAGACATACGTAATGTCGAGAACTCAGTGGAACCGCAGTGGGGAACGGTAGCATCTTAATGGGAACGGAGTGTCTTAACACTAGGTTCCCAGGTTTCCTCTGCCTATTATCGGTAATTATGATAATTTAGGTTATGGGTAACTATGATAATGTATTCACATGTTCCATATTGCGAGTCGCAGGTCACGACTTTAGACAAGGTGTCAAAGATATGACATAACTGATTGTTATGATGATCAGCACTTACTATAGAACAATTCATTGTCAAAACTCTGTATGTCAATACCGTCAATATACCAGACGCTACAACTAAGGAACTTTCTTTTTCTATTCACGTAACGAGATTTCTCACGCTTTGATGATCACGCATTTAAATTGTTATTGTTTCAACAAATTGTTATACGAATGTGTTGATTTTGGAACCTCTTTATTTGTATTGACGTTAGTGTTAAAATTTAAAGCGTACGTTAATAGCGACACTCTGAAATAAAATAGAGAGAGATGCTGTATGTACATTGCACATATGTTTTTTTTTCACTCTACTCTATTATTCTCTGCTACATGCGAGCAGGGTGGATAAAGGTAGACTGGTGTTAAGACACTCCGCTCCCTACTCCGCCGAATTCTGGAGGCATTGCTTGTTGAGTGGCGGAATTCAACGCTGCGCTTTGCCTCGGCACCAGAGTGAATTGTAGGTTCAATTAAAACTTAAGAAAATGAAATAAAGTGGGAATCGAACCTACAACCTGTCGCTTTTACAGTCACCCCCGCTTCAGCCCCTGCGCCACGAGTGCCCTCACTGTGTATATTGTATATTATAATAAATATGTTAGATCGTAAAAACTGTGGAAAGTGTAGTTTTATTATATAACCTCATATAGAGTGTACGTGTACTTTAATGTAGTATGCAGTTTAGAGACTATTAAGATACCTACAAACCAGCTTTTAATGCAGCGTACATTAAAAGTTAGTTTGTAGTCATAATATAAATCAGCTTTTTATCTGTTTAAATTTTGATAATAACATTTTAATGAGTATTCCATAGAAATCTAGTTAAGTTTCACCTAAAGTATACATCTAACGCAATATTGGACATGATTCCTTTATTGTTCCGAGCACATACTAAGGTACATTGTTTTGGTGCGCATCGGAGCCTTGGATCACATCCGCTCTCCGGCCGTCACGCCGCCCCAGTTTTTAGGAAGGGATTCGTGAGAAAACATCTTATGTAAATCCGGGGAATCGATTATCGCGACGCGACGTACGATAGGTTGCGCTTAGAGTCGTACAGTCGAAGGGAAAGTGCATTATCGTTGCGCAAGTGTACGCAATGGCGATAGCTAATGCATTATATTGATAGATATACGAAAATGTGTTTATTTTTATTTTACTGTTAAGAGGTCGTAACGCGATGATTGTGGGTTCAATCCCCACTTGAAGGAATTAATTATTATTAATTAATATTTTCATTTCTTCGCCTTTGCGTCTCGCTACTCAACACGCAATGCATTGAACAAATCGGCGGAAAGTGGGGAACGGAGTGTCTTAATATTATATTTCCTCTGTTTACCTTGCAATGTGCGAGATTCAACGTGCTCATTTTTCATCATTATATATCATCGATTATGTTACATATATAAACATATTATTGCTGATAAGCTCAACATCACCTAAAGTTTTGTTGTGGTAAGTATATTTGAATGCATGCTATTACAATATTTACTATACAAAGAATATTCATGTAAAATAAATTAAACACAAAAGAAAAAATTGTGTAAAATTTATGTAAACTTAAGAGAATTGATTTAAAAAAGTTTTTATTTTAAATATTTATATTTATTAAGTTAGACGAGATCTAGAGTCCAAAAATTTAATTAATATAATATAAAATTTACGCAAAAAATATATTTGAATTGAAAAAATCGTATGTGTTATTCAACAATAGATAAATATTTCCTTATAATTAATTCAATTCCCACGCGTCCGGACGTCCTGCACCGAATAATCAGACGCTTATAACCGCACTACCACATTTACCTACATCCTCACGTTCCGGAACACTAAAATAGATATTACTTAAAAAAATTATAACACTGTATAATGCACATCCACTATTTTATCAACAAATCACTGTAACTTACCGAGGATTGGGAGTAATACGAGAACCATCCACACGGGAGACATGTTGCCGCGAGGAGCGTCGCGAAGGGACTGAGTTGGATGCGCGCGCGCCGCCCGCCCGCTTGGTAGGGGTCTGAAAGCTCGCCTGCCCGCCCGACTACACAGAAAGGTTACGCTTATACTTAGACATTGTAAACGGTCTTAGTTCATACGCACATATAGTATGCTAGATCTTACCTTGTTTTATTTATTATACAACATAATACATTTCAAATATTAAAGATTCATATTTTATAATTAATAAATAAAAATATATTGTAATATTTTATTTAACGTCAAATAGGTGATTAAATAAGTGATTCCATTAAAAATACATATGGAAAAGAAATATAAGTAATCTGTATTATACTAATCAAAAGGTATCTACCCAAAATCGGTAATTTTAGCTAGTAAAGACAATAAAAATTCAATAATGCGTTTATATAAATTATTTTCATCATTTCGTACCTAGTGTAGGGGATTGAACAACATGTTATTCAAAACAAACGTTTGTAAGCATGCAATGCAAGCGCACTAACTTAATTCACTAAAAGCGCAGTTATGAGATTATTTTTGCTATTGTTTTGTACAGTATATATAAATAAAGTTAAAATATAAAAATTGAACTGAATATTATATGCAATTATATGCAAATCTTCATAGTCTCACCTATTCGAATTTCATGCAATTTATCTTCAAATCCATATATTGAGATTTTCGGAAGATCATAAGGGCAAATATCGCTTAGAGAAACTTGTGTCAAGGCACTCCGTTCTCTACTTTTTACCGTAATTTACGACATTTCATTTGGATTACCGTGGATACCAATACCACACTGTACGTGTTACCGATAATTGATTCTCGCGATAGCCTCAATCAATATGATTCTATAATAAAATATTAGTAGTTTATGTTTGTAGGTTAATTTTTTATGATATACTTAAGACAAACATCTTATCGTGACTATACCATCTTGTTAAGCGGACTGAATGCGCACACGACTCATGTAACAGTTGTGCAAATAAAACGTGAACGTGAGGCACATTGACAAACCCACATGCAAATCTGTGCAATTTTACATGTCGTTTAGCGCATTTATATTTAGAACCCACAATATTCACAAACAAGGTAGAATATACAGACGTACTGAAATATACAAGGAAATATCTAAAATTATATAATCTAAAATTTGTAGTAGAGTTTATGTTCTGTTGTTTTAAAACGATAATTTTTTTTTCATAATTGTTTTTAAATATAATATTTAAAATACAATAGTTTTTTTTTATTGTACGGATATTGTCTATTATTGCAGGAAGAGGGACTCAGAGTAGTGCTTGAGACTTGTGATTCAAGTGTAGGCTTAAGAATTCGAGCTCTTATGTTTACTAAAACGACTACCTAAATATTAAAATATTTTTATGCAACATTTCTTATTTACACACACTTTATTAAGTACTAAAAATGCGTTGGTTCTTATAAAATGTATGATAAAACAAACAATACAAAAAATATACGTCCAAACCATGACGGTAGGTATTCAACTAATGTAAGCGTGACATATAAAAGGTTCTAAGCGTCGTGAAAGGGCATGCAGTTTGCTCATCGTTGTATACATCCAATGGAATACATCTAATGAATTTACGTGTTTCGCGTTACTTTGTATAATGCAACTTCTATACTTTAATAATATGATAATATATAAAAATCCGGCTAAGTGCGAGTCGAACTTAGCCTCCGAGGATTCAGGATTGTAGGTCAACAGGTACAAATACAATTCCTTAAAGTTGACAAACTTCAGTTTGCGGGCGTATGCACTCATTCTGTATGAAATGGCCTCCAACTATAAATTTGTAATTATTTTTTCAATGAAATTTTCGGACTTCATTTATTACCTACCATAGGTCCACGTGATAAATACTCGTACCTTTTGACAGCACTGACTTAAAAGCATTTATTTTAGTGAATAATACATAAGAATATTTGACATGAATTTCAGTTTAATTTCTATACGCGATCTCATCTCATCGAGATAAATTATCTTTACAGAAAAACAGAAGTGCAACAAAATGGTCCTGAAAAGGTCCTATTTTTCCTTTTGAGATATGGAACGTTAAAAAATATTTTATAATCATTAAAATATTTTTTCACCTTCACAATTGTATTTAATTTTCAGGCATGTACATATAGGACAGGGTTGACTGTTTATTTTACGAAGCATTGATATATAAAGTAAAACATACATAAACTAATACTAAACAATATATAATTACAATATTATTATACATAACTATTAACTTTTAGGCAATCTATTAGAGATTAAGGTATACGAGTAGGTATTATGATTCACGAAGGTATTCACATCTGTTAGTGCACCACCCACTTCAAGAACTGGCTGTATTCACGTAATCGGAATTGCCATTGTTATCCAACTCAACAATGCTATGGCATTGTGCATAATTCTGTTCCTTTCAATAGAATTTTACCAGTTGTGTGTAAATGTGTGTATTATCTCATATTAAAAGAAATTAAATACTTGAAATAATATTTTTTTTAGCTTTACAGTATATCCCGCACATAGTAAGCAGGGCAGGCAGAGGAAACATGGGAACCTTCTGTTAAGACATTCCGTTCCCAATTTTGTTCTTGACTTTCCGCCGAATTTTCGAGACATTCCGTGTTGAGTGGCAGAACACAACGCCGACCTTTGCCTCACTACCAGGACGCGGTGATGAAAATATAAAAAAACTATATAATATGCTACTACATAATATGATAATTTAAGTACATAATATTATAGTGTTGACGCCAATGTGGGAAGTCTGCGTAGGTATGCAATGCTTATGGGTATTATAAATTTTATTCAGTAAAAACAAAAGTTAATATCATAAACGCGCGTTATTTAAAAGATTAAAATTACACGGAATAGACCCAAGTCACAGGCACTGATCGAAGAACCTTTCTCTGCACCCAGTGACCCATTGAAATCTAAGATAATATATTGGTAAATTTAGATATTTAATTTATAGTATTTCTTTAATAGGTCTATCGTAATTTTTTTGTAATATTAAGTGTAAGCAAAAAAATCTTAAGCTCACCTCTCATATTTAAATAATATTTTTGTTGTTTCATCGTAAAAACTCATCGTATACGATACGTATACGCCTCACACTACGTATACGTAGTGTGAGGCGTAAGGTATAAAATTGTATTGAAGTATAGTATTGAGGCCAATCGTGGCTCAAGGGCACAAGTGTGTGTTTGTAAACGCGACTGGTCCTGAGTTTCCTACTCGAAAAAATGAAATATTTATTTAAATTAATACTTTCATTTCTCGGCTCTGGTAACGAGGCGAAACGCGGCGTTGAGTTCCGCCACTCAAACGTAATGCCTCCAGAATTAGGTGGAAAATGGGGAACGGAGAGTCTTAACACTAGGTTCCCTCTACCTACCCTACCGTGTGCGACATACAGCGAAAAGCTGAAAAAAAAAGTATCTACTTACTTTATTTTAAGTGACCAATTAGTGATCAGTTTACGTCATATAAACAATTAAGTGGCACTTAGCGCACTATAGACGCGTTATTCAAATTTCTCATATTCCTAGTTTCATAACTTTTCCGCATTCACGTCGCAGTCCATCCGACACGGTTTCCACAACGTTACCAACTAATGCTAATACTTGTACGTATCTTTTAAAACTAGTTTCTTAGGCAAAATAATATGAACAATAAACAATATTTATTATTTCTAAATATATGGTATTTTAAATTATATATAATTTTATTCCATTATATTTATACAAATATGTACGTAATAGTTACATATATATACATATGGCAATATCTAATTTAATCTCATTTAAATAGTTTATGAAGACACTCCGTTCCCCACTTTCTTCCAAATTTTTCGAGGCATTGTGTGAGTGGCGTAACTCAACACCGGGCTTTTTTGCCTTGGTGCCAGAACTAGGAAACCAAGGAAATAAAAATATTAGTAATGAAAATGCTTTAACCAGAACCCACGACCGCCGCGCTACAATTACACCCCTCTGCCCCTGCGCCACGACGGCCTCTACTTAACATAATAAAAATATCTTATATATTTAGAATAGTTCGTTTTTCCTCCTGTTATTTTTATCTACAACGCCTACAATAATTCGTTACTGACAATTTACAATAACAACATTAAACATTGTAATATAAGCCAGCCGTAGTATAGTTAATGTCACAATCATCAGTTCCGTTCCATTAGTCATGAAAAGTGATACCACTGATGACCACACCCTCTACACTCGATACTCTCTGTCCATGGAGAGTCTGAAGACCAGCCGGAATAATCCTTCACGTGTAAAACAGTATGTATCTGGGTAATGGAAGATAAACTTGAATGTTACTTAATGAGCACAATGTCGTTGCGGTTGAAATAGCCTAGTTTTGATGACGATGTATACTATTATTGTATTATAGTATGTTATCATTATATACTGTGTTGGTGTGTGACCTATATTAAATATCTGATGTTAATAGGTTTATTTTTTTTGTGTAATGTATTTATAGCAGTTAAATCACTGTAGGGTAAACATAAACATTTTGGTATCACAAAATTATATTATTTTATTTTCATTAATTCTATAATATTAGTATTAAGAGCATTTTTTAATATAATTATATTCATTTATAGTCAAGCTTTATTAGAATTAATAATTTGATTTATTTTTACCATTTCATTTAGGTGTTGACCATCTTTGTATAGACGAGAAAAGTACGGATAGTACTTAAAATATAAAAACTCAACAAAAACAAAAATAATTATCATTTTTTTTTCAATAAGAAAATTAATTCAATAATCATGCTTCAACAATTTGCAAAATCTTATCCTAAACCATATAAATGTCCATCCAATAGCCATCAATATTTCATTAGGAACTATTATAGTACGAAAATAACAACACTATATAATACTTTAAACTTATACTAAAAACCTATAATTTTTATATATTAGGTGTATTCCTAATACATAAAAGTTAAAGGTAGAATAACTAAATAAGCACAAGATTATTAAAAAATGTATGGCGTTGAAGTCTTTTATATGTAATTTTTGTATAAAATATATGTATATAGGCCGAAAACTAGAGACTTAATCGTATATAATATTTTTAAACATAAAATTATTACTATATTAGTATTATTTAACTTCATATAATAATTTTATGGCTAAAAATTCTTATAAAGCTTATCTTTATTTTGTTCTTTCTTGAAAATATTTATACTTGTATTATGATGCGTATACTTCATAAATACCTCCTTTCTTTTATATATATTTTTTTTAATTTATCACAGCACATAGCAGGGTAGGCGAGAGAAGCTAGTATTAAGACACTCCGTTTCCACTTTCCGCTAAATTCTGTAAGCCTTGCGTGTTGAGTGGTGGAACTCATTGCCGCGCCTCGCCTCGTTACCAGAGAGAGGAAATGAAAATGTTATATTTCATTCCCCCGAACGGGAATCGAGCCCACAACCATCGTATCATCGTACAGACACGACGGCTTCCTATTACCATTTATGATGTACCTAAGAATCCGTTGGCCAAACGTAATTTCGATACGTGCGTAGGATGCCAGCTCAATTAAAGTGATTACGGTGAGCGTTCACTATTACTTTAGTAATGATCGAATAAATTCTTTAGATATAGTAAAAAATAAATATAAAAATATAAGAATGTAAATAAAGTTAAGGTTAAAATTTATTTCAATTTGAGTATTAACATTTTAATATAAGAAGTATATGATATTTATCATATCCAAAAATATATAATATTTTTGTAATTTCTAAACATTTACGTATATCAATGTTCTTCTCAAACAGAGAAAGCAAATGAAATATGATAATAAGAATAATAGAGGCCAGTCCTGACGCAGAGGCACAAGCGTATAATTGTAAACGCAATAGGTTGTGGGTGGTTTAAATATCTAATATTTAGTTATTCACATTTCCTCGCACTGGTGGCGACGCTAAACGTGCCGGTAAATTTTACCATTTAACACGCAATGCCTTAAGAATTTGACGAAAAGTGGGGAACGGTAGTGTTTTAATGAGGACGGAGTATCTTAACACTAGGTGCTCAGGTTTCCTCTGTGTTCCTTGCTATGTGCGAGATACGCGTGAAGCTAAAAAAAATATTTCTACAAGTTAGAGATGTCATAATATCGCGTAGCATATCTATATCTCGGGTCGTCTCTCAACGTACTTCTAGACCGCACTTGGCTGAACTCCCATTATATTTCTGGTTACATAAGTAATATTTTAATGAGCAAAGTCATAAAACACTGTATTACAATTGACTTCGTGCCTATCTTAATCTTGCTTGAAGTTCTTACATAAATCAAATTAAAGTAAATTAATTCATATTCACGCTGTATCCCGCATATGGCAGGGTAGGCAAAACGAACATAGTGTCGAGACACTTCGTCGTTCTCCACTTTCCACTGAATTCTGGAGGCATTGTGTGTTGATTGGCAGAACTCTACGCCGCACTTTGCCCCGACACCAGAGCAAGGAAATTTAAATATAAATTTTAAATAATTATTTATCCCCTCAAGTGGGGATCGAACCCACAACCAGTCACGTTTACAGTAATACCTTGTGCCTGTGCGCCTGGCTTCAAGTCGTAGTGCAGTCGTCGTGTAAGTTATTACATAAAGCCTGTTAACACATTACTGATCGTAATATACTGTATATGTACATTAGTGATAAATGGATAATTTCGCCCTATTTGTGTTTGTTCATCACACATAAATCATTAAACAAATCCGTAACACCTTATTATAAATGCATTATGAATAAATTACTCATAATTTACTACACTTTTTCTCGAACTTTAATTTGAGCTCAGTAATTGAAAAGAAGTGAAAATTAAAACATTCAAAAAATCCAATTTCCAATTATTTTATTTCATATTTAATTTGATGTTAATCAATTGATAACATTAAAGAAAATATTTCATTGTCTCAACAATAAAAGTTATCATTAGTATTAAATATTACAATATTGCTTTATTGCTTTATTGTTATATGTACTTATATACCTACATTATTTTAATTTAAACTTTTAGAAAATATAAATATTTTTTGTTAAAGTAAGTCACAAATTTCGTGAGACTTTTCTTATTTGCATTGAGAATGTTCACGTAAGCCAGTACTCGCAGTTCACCTTCTATTTAATTTTGATATTGCTATTGTACGTTCTGCTTCTAGCTTTGCGTTGTGACCTCGTGGTGACCTTTGATGAGGATGCCCACATTCCTCTCGGAAGATTTCCCAAGCGGCCATTTGTCTCATGAGTACGTCGACGATACCTACTAGGTTCATATTTACTATTTGTGGAAAGGTTAATTATGCTCCATCCACCTAATGACTGCAGTAAGTAAATGAAGAATGAATATAAACAATATATTCCGCCATCTATGATAATGATTCACATAAAAACCATTTTATAATGAACTGTTTTTTATTTCTTTTTTTAAATTAGTTTATTACGTTATATAGGAAATTAAGCTTCTTACGTTATTCATGTAGAGGTTTTTTTTAATCCGGGTACGCAGGGGGAACCTAGTTCGAAGGGGGAGCCCACTTCATTCCCCACTTTCCGTTGAATTCTCAAGACTTTGCGTGTGGAGTGGTGTAACTCAACGACATACATTGTCTTGTTACCAAAGCGAGAGAAAAGAATATATTCCATAATTCATTCCCACAAGAGGGAATCGATCCCATTACAGTCGCTTTCACAGTCACATGTTTGTACGCAATTGCACCACGCAATTCTACGGTGGCCTCTAATTTTTAGATTTTACCTCATATCTCACAGAGCACAGTAAGTAACACAATATGTACTTACTGTGCTCAATTTATACGCAAAATTCATAATATCAACCAATTTTCTAAGATTTTTTTTAAACACCTAAAAATTTCAAAATAAACAAAGATTGATAAAAATAAAAATATATTATAGTAATATATATTCATCTATTACATTCGAAAACATGAAATATACAAATGAAAGTAGTTAAATCAATAAACGGTGGTCTAAAGGTCAGTTTGCAACACTGTTTGTACCGATGTGTAATTCCCACAACTTACTTGTAATTTTCAATACAATAATTGAGAGCATAATTTATGATAGTTTTAATTCATATTGTGGCATCTGACGAATGGTCCATTCAATTGGCGGTAGATTTTGTCTCATGGTCTTTAATGATTTATATATATTTCATATTTTATTTTTTGAGTAATTTATTACAACTACTTTTTTAGATCAAAAAAATCAGCTTCACGCTGTATCCCGCACGCAACAAGGTAGGCAGAAGGAACTTCGTGTTAATACGCTAAATTTTTCAGAACAATATGTTATAAGCTCAAATTCACAATGAACTTTGATAATTACTCAATATTTATACCATAAAAACGAGTAACTTTTAAGGCAAATTCATTTTGTTAACTATATATATTACGTACAAAAAAAAGTAAATTATAAGTTTTTTTGCATCTAATTATATTTAAAAGGTATTGTATAGAACTGTAAGTTAACAAAAAGGTGTTTAATTTGATTATCTCTCCATTCTCTTAATAACAATGTGCTTTGTTCGTGTTCGTATAAACATAGTGCATGTGACTAAAATCACTTAGGAGCTGCGGTCTTTGTGTTGATAAAAGATACTAAGTTACTAAAAGCCAAAAATATTTTATAAGTGTCGAAAATATAATTTTTAAACATTACGTATTCCTTAAATTTATTCAACAAAGCTTAATATAATATAAATTCAATTTTAAATATAGTAAATGTCTAATGATGAATAAAATCAATGTATAAATTTATCACGATAAATTACTTAAATCACTTAAAAACTTACAAACACAAAATAGTTCGATAGCTGAGTAGGTGGAGTGAACCTAGTGTTAAGACACTACGATTTCCACTTTTTTTTATCGAATATACATATAAGACGTGCGGTGATTAGTGAAGCTCAACGCCGCCCTTCGTCTTGTCATAGCAGGAAATGGAAATAATTTAAATATAATAATTCCCCAAAGTGAGTACCAAAACTCAGAACCACTAATTAAACGCTATCGAATTAGAACTCGATAGCCTGTAAGCATAGAAGCGTATTTCACTAATTTAAATTTTCACACACATATATAAAAATCTAAATTTTTGCGTGTTTCATGAAATGGACCTAAATAATGAACCTCTTACTAAGACTCTAGTTGTCTTTCTTTTTACTTTGTTACGAATTTAATAGGAAAATGCAAATTATTTCTAACCCATAAAGTGTTGTATGTGCACTTTTGATAAATGTTTTAAATTTATTGTATATTTATTAATTAAAATCAAAAATAAATCAATCAGCTTCACGCTCTATCTAACACACAGCAGGGTAAGCAGAGGGAACCTTGTGTTAAGTCACTCCGTTCCCCACTTTCTGCCGAATTCTGGAGGCATTGCGTGTT
>DWAP01002589.1:0-13227 GCA_018230625.1 Heliconius eleuchia | reverse complement strand
AATCAGTGCCGATTTAATTTTTTTTCCATACAAACTTGCAACCCCTATTTCATCCTTTTAGAGTTAAAATTTTTCAAAATCCCTTCTTACTGGATGTCCAGATTATAAAAATAAACATCTGTCCATATTTCACGTTTCTACGCACAGCGGTTGCGGCTGTGCGTGCCTTACCTCAGTCAGTCAGGTACATGTCCTTTTATATATAGACTTAGTTACACTACAAATACTAAACTGTAAAGCCAGGGCGTAGGAAGAGGGGGAGCTGGGTGGACCATGCCCACCCCAAAAATTTTACTTACGACAAAATTTGAGCCGAAAAATAAAAAAAAACAACATATATATAAAGTCCAGGCCCACCTTAGAAAATAGCTCTAGATACGCTAATGTGTAAAGCTCCTTGGGTGTAAAGTCACGTGAAGTTGAAATTTGTTATAATACTTACTGTTTACCTAAATAAATTAATTTCGCTATGTCTTAGAGAATTCCATGTTGATGGCTGATGCACATCCTCCCTCCTGCCGCTGTTTAGTCTCCAAGGACGTCGCCCTAGAGAAGCTAGTGTTAAGACAATCCTTTCTACATTTTCTTATCATAAAATAATGAGGCATTGGTTATTGTAAACGGGACATGATATAGATTCAATTCCCACTGGAGAATGAAATATTTAATATTTTCGATTTCCTCGTTGTGGTGACGCTGTTAAGCGCGGCGTTGAGATCCACCACTCAACACGTCCAGAATACGGCGGAAAATGAGAACGGAACTTAACACTAGGTTCCCTCATCCAACCCTGCTATGGGCACAGAGTGAAGTTAGAATAGACAATTCTCTACTATGGATAAAAATGTGAAGCTTTTCTAAGCTTAATTTTTTTCTCAGCACTAAATAATGATTTCATACCTACGATAACTGCGCAACAATTGCGTTTAAAATTTCTACTAATTTTATTTTCAGCTTCACGCTTTATCCCGAATACGAGAATGGAACCTATAACAGATTGAACTTAAGAGTTAAGACACTCCGTTTACGACATTTTGTCCAATAAGCGTTAACAGTGCAAGGAAATAAAAATTCTTCATTCCCCCTTGTGGGAATAGAACCCACAACCGTTGAGATTACAGTCGAACTCTGTGCCGCTTCGCCACAACAACCTACACTGTCTTTTTAAATAGGAAACGACAACGTTCCATTTATTTTTACTTACCCCTAGAAATAGAAAAAAGCAGTATATAAAAGTTTAGTCGTCACAAAAGAGACTTCAGTGTTAAATATAAATTGCTATGTTTAGGCTTCGCTGGCTCACTTCCAAACAAACGAAACCTACATCTTTGAAATGTATCTCAAAATACAAAAATACATCAAAATCGATACAGTAAAATAACTGACAGCTTTTCGTTATGGTTAATTCGTAAATAGTTCATGATAAAATATTATTACATGTTTTTGTTAAAAGTAGTACATGTATTTAAGTTACTTTAATATTATTGAATTTAATTAAATAAATAAAATTATTATAAAGACCGACGTGGCGCAGGGGCACGAAGGTGTGACTGTAACACGACGGTTTTGGGTTTGATCCCCACTCGAGGAATATTTATTTAAATTTATATTTCAATTTCTTCGTCCTGGTGTCGATGCAAAACGCAGTGTTGAGTTCCGACACTCAATGCGCAATGCCTACGGAATTCGCCGGCAAACAGGGAACGGAGTATCCCACACACACTAGGTTCCCTCTGCCTACGCTGCTGTATGCGAAGTACAGCATGAAGCTGATTAAATTTTTCGATTTAAATAAAATTATCATATTATTTTTCTTTTGAAATTAAGGCACATTTTATTAAACATTGTGGCATTCGTTATTTTTGTGTAACTTGTGTAGCAACTTCGACGAATAGATCGATATCGATATAATTTTCACAATCAAAAAAAAAATAATCACGCACGGCAAAGAGAAAGGCTTAAAATGTGTACTTTGAATGTGTCATATTTAGTTTAACTAAAAGATATTGTTTTTGTTAAAAATGATAATTTAATGTAAAAACATAATTGATATCAATTCATATTGCTTCGGTAGTTCGCTTCCGCGACTTTCACCGCGGTGGGCCCCCGACACCGCGCCGTGGGAACACATCGTATATAAAAACAAGTTCTAGAGGTGTCTGTGTAAATTAAAACACGTCGATTTAGTTATTGAGGTATCTTCAAAAGGAGGCGATTTACTATTATGGATAGACTTATTTTAATAGTATTTATATTTTTACATGGAAATTTTCATCACATTAAACATTAATCCTAGGCCATTTCGCAGTATTCATTTCGGTTTCAACAATGAGTTACGTCATTCAAAAAAATACAACCATTCTGCATAATTCTATTAATTCTCCGTCGTCGGCCGACGATCCTTCGGCGATTTAAAAAATCTTATAAATAATATACAAAATAATACAAACATCAGTTCGTCTCTCGACAAAAAATGAGATTTAACATCATCGCAACGATCGGCACTCGCGGTCCTCCGATCTGTACACCACCAAATAAATATACACTGAGCTAGCATACGATCGCAAAGTTCAGCACTTCTCGTCGGCCAGCAGCGGGTCCAGCGCGAAGCCCAACTCCAGCGCCGCGGCCGACGCGCCCGCGCCGCGCTTGCCCGCCTTGAGGGCCGCGCGCGCCTTGTGTGCGTGCGCGTGCGCCGCGTGCCCGTTGAGCGCGCCGTGCGCGAGAAGCTCGCCCAGCGCGCGCTGTACTCCGCCGCACGCCGCCACCAGCTGGCGCACCTCGGGCTGCGCGGCCTGCAACGGGCGCGCCAGCGCCAGGCCGGGGCAGTAGGCGCCCTTGCCCAGCGCGCCGCGCGACAACGACGATTTGATGTTGCTGCGCACGGTAGCGAACTTCTTGCCCAGCGTGACGGCGCCGCCCGCGTGCGCCGCGTTGAAGGTGCACAGCGCCAGCGGCCGCGGGCACGCCGCGTACCAGCACACGTCGGGCGCGGGCGGCGCGGGCGCGTCCTCGCCCGCCTCGTCCGGGGGCTCCGCCGCCAGCCCGTTGAGCGCCAGGTCCGGCGCGGTGACTAGGAGCGGCGCTGGGGGCGGCGCGGCGGCTGCGTCCCTGCTGGCGCGGTGCTCCGCCAGCAGGGTGTCGAAGGGCTTGGCCCGGCCCTCCACCGTACGCCGCAGCGATAGCGCGTGCGCCTTGCACGTGAGGGACCTGGTGCAGGGCTTGGGGTTCTCGGCGGTGACCACGCCGCAGTGCTTGTTCGGGTCGTACTCTCTTAAGTTAAACTTGGTCTTGCTAGATTTGCGCGTTGAGGACTTCGGCGTGGTCGGTGCGGGTTTTAAAGCTTGAGCATTGAGTACACTATTATCTATCACAGACGACAGCATGGGGGATGTGTTTGGGGCGAATTGTAAACTAGAGAGGTCCGAATCAGTGATGGTGTAACCTGCCAGTGAGGCGTCCACTGTGGGGTATAAGTCTTGTGATTGTACATTATCAGTAGCGGATGAAAAATTAATTTCTTGCATATTTCCTATATCTCTAATTATATTTTTCCAGTCTGTTGCATTTGTGATGTCATCTGCACTCTGAATGCCCTCAGAGGACATTATTGCAAAAATATCATCCGTTATATTTTCACCGAGGGGTAATTCCTCTGTGTCCTGTATACTAACTACTGGTAACTCTCCACTCTCCATACTGACTTGAACCTCTGCAAGAGCGGAGGTGGTCGCATCATCTACATATTGCAAGTCTTGTTGAGGCACAACCACTCGGGGGACAGGACTGGGGGCAGTATGAATTGGAGGTTTCTCCAATTTGGGTAATTCTAAGGGGACTGGTGGAGGAGGCTCCTTTTTATGTCGACTTCTACTGGGAACAGATTTAAGTTTGACGGTGGGAGGAGGTGGCGGTAGTATAGGCTCAGCACCCGTGTGAGACTCAAGTAAATGTCTGTAAGCTGCACTACACTTTACTATAACACCACACATATGACACACTGTAGCATTTAAATTGTCCATTTGTGGAAACAGTCCGTGAAGGCTCATACTGTCGTACCTGAGGCGGTTGACGCCAGCGCGACGAAATCGGGTATTGGTCCTGTCCCCAGCTTTGTAAGGATGAGCATCGTTCGTGCGTCGGGCGGACGCGCTGCTCTTGCCGTCCACCGCCGCCGGTAACGTGAACCCCGAGGTGTCCTCATCACGTCGCGGCGACTGGTGCCCGATCTCGTCGATCCATACATCCCAGGGCTTCTCGTTACACTTTAGGGGACTTACAATTTTGCCCGCAAAAGGAAAGTCACCGGACATGTTGTGGCATTTACTGACCTTCCAAAAGAGAAACCCCTCTAGTAACCTCACGGGCTTCCAGTCATCGCGATCATCTCGCCTCTTGATAGGTTATTATCCCATATTTGTATTTGAGTCGGGGCCCGCCGAGCGAAGCGTGGTGCTCACATCTTGGAATCATTGGTCACTTCATTATTTACACGCGCGACACAATATCGTGTTATGGTCCTTTTAGCTTTTATATTTACAGGGACAGATGATCTATCTCACTGACAGCTGATTATGCAGGTTGTAAGTTTTTCTTGACCACGGAACACATCCATCTGTATACAGTCCTCTCTAAACGTGTTTTCGGCCCCAAATTACAGAAAGTATCGTTTACTACTTTAATTTTAATTGATACAATACTTGGTATACACAAATAAAATGTCTAAAATTTATGTTTGGTTGGTGGTGGTTGTGATTTACTACAGAAAGCATCAACACTTTTTTGAGTATTTGTAATAAAGACCGAATCTGAAGGTCTATAATCTATGGTCATTCATTCGTAAAAGTTAACTGAGTGACGTGACAGTGTATAAATTACCAATTTATGAAAACAACTATTTACATAATTGATACAGAAAATTAAAATGTTATATAACATAAAAATGGTTTCAATCTATTCTTTTGATATAATTATATTCATATTTTATTAGTGATTATACTATAATATTTTTAAATATGACAAAAAAATTCAAATGTAAATTTAATTAAATAAATATTTTCACTTGCTATTAATGTTTTATATTAAAGATATGAAAATAATATAATTTTAATGATAAGTAAATTGAACAACAGTTCGTTTATCATTCTTTGCCAATGATTTTGAAAACAACGTAATGTCAAAAAATCTAAAACGAACCAATAAAATTAAATGTGATTGTAGTCAAAAATTACTGACAAGTGACATTTCATTTGTCTATATTCTATAACTTGTCCGCTATAAATAGAAAAACGAATAAATGTAATGTTTTATGAATGAGACTGACAAAAGAATAATATAAACCGATTATGTCGGTAATATTTCACTGCCAAAAACCAATACCGGCTTATTAATGTTGTTCCGAAGTTTATTTAGGTCTATACTTTTTGGCGTACCAATTGGCGTAACCTTTTTGGATTCAGTGGGATATGTAGCCAGAGTTGAGGGGATTTCTATGCAACCAGTACTTAATCCAGAGTCAAGAAATACCGATTACGTGTTCCTATCACGATGGGCTGTTAGAGAATTTCAAGTCAATCGAGGTGATATAATCTCTCTGGTGTCGCCAAAAGATCCAAATCAAAAGATAATAAAGCGCGTTGTAGCTTTGGAAGGTGATGTTGTGAGCACACTCGGTTATAAAAATCAATATGTGAAAATTCCAGAAGGTCATTGTTGGGTTGAAGGTGATCACACCGGTCATACTCTAGACAGCAATACATTTGGACCTGTATCCGTTGGTCTAATCAATGCAAAAGCTGTTTGTATAGTTTGGCCACCAGAAAGATGGCAAAGCTTAGAGGCTAAATTGCCAGAAAATAGGAAACCACTCAGTCTAGCTATATAGATTTATTTTGTAAATATATTTATGTAATATGTAAATAGAATAAATAGATACTCTGTATTAAATTGATTTGCATTATGTTGTGTTAATTAATTACAGTAATCTTACATTTTAACAATAACTTCATTAATAGTATATAGTAAAGTTAAGTTTAAATTCAATATTTGCAAAAAACACTATTTGTAAAAAAAAACTACTTATATAAATATTTTATAATTTATTACAATAAAAGCATATTAATAACAAAACTACTTAACAATACTGGTTAAACCATAACATTGCAAGATTTCAATAATTTTTTCATATGATATCCCTTTCCGTATAACATCATACTTTCCAACTTTTGATAAATCAATAACTGTTGAGCCTGTTCTATTGTGGTCTAAGCCTTGACTTAAGACTCCACCATCAAATACTGCACCAAGATGGCCATATAAATGTTCAAATTCTTTTATACTTAAAGTAGATGGTTCATTACTGAAATTAGCACTTGTTAATGCCACTGGATTGTTAAATACTTTCGTCATTTTATTAATAAACTCATGGTTAGGTATGCGAATACCAATTTTAGTTGTATGAGGATTTAAATATGGATTATTTAAATATTTGGTTTTTTGTAAAACTACAGTGACAGGGCCAGGAAGCAAGTTTTGTAGTAATTTGTCACTTAAATGTGATGCTTCACCCCACTTTCTGATATCTGCTATACAAGTTACACATATAGCAACAGGCTTAGCTGCATCTCTACCTTTAATAGTGTATAATTTTTTAATTGCCTCAGGGCAATTAGCACTGCAAGCCAGCCCGTAAATAGTGTCTGTTGGGACAGCGATTACAAGATCATTGCTTAAGAAATCTGCAGCTTTGCAGTATGATTTTTCTTCTTCACATGAAATTATAGCAGCCATTTTGTCTATCTTCATCTTTGTTGATACACTTTTTCTAAGATAAAAACTACTCAAATTAATAATTTTGAAAAAGTTCATAATCTACCTATTGTTTTTATTTGAAATTATTCAATACAACAAGTATTTTTTAAATTAATCACGCCAGTTGTGAGCACATTTGTGATTGCAGCATCTGTAGAAAGTTGTCATTGGCTCATCAGCAGAGCGAGTTTGGAGTTGCATGAAGAAAGCTCTACCATGACCACATTTGGGGCAAACTGCATCTGTTGAATCTACATTTTCCCATGCAGCTGCACCACCCATAATATAGTCTAGTTCCTGAAAGAATAGAGTAGCTAACGTAAACAAATACAAACTATCAAGTATTAACTAAAGGAAATGTCTATATATGCAATTATGTATGATGCAATAATAAAAATATTTAATATTACCTTTAATTTTGGGAACGTTCTAGACGATACTTTTTTTCTTATATTATACACATAAGGACAAGTATTGCAAGCGTACCGCAGTCCTGACTCTGGAGCCTCTTCGACCATCAAAATGTTCGCGCACGTTGGGCAAAATAACATTGTTATCTCAAGGAAGTGATAACTGATATCATCTTATAGTATTTTTTTACTTTTACAAGAATATTTACTTTGATAATTCTACACTTATTTCTTTTTTTCTAGTCGTTAAAAATGTACTGTTTCTTTCACTAATTTTAATTCAAGACCAGTTTAAAACTATGCCGCATAGAAATGTGTTTACGACAGTGACATTGGCATTTGGCAATTAGTAATAAACACAGAATATACAAACCAAATTTATAAATATAGTAGATATTTAACGTTACTAGTATATTAAAATGAAATACTAAAGCATAGGATACATAGCCTAGCGTAAGCAATAAAAATGGTTTAAAACGGATAATTTGAATTTAAATAGATAATCAATATTAGCAAATATTTTAATTTATCGCTATTTTTCAAGATACAAATATTTTACCTGCCATTAAGATAATAAAATTATGTGGATAAAACATTTGTTTTGTCTTTCATCTTTTTAGAAATATTCCTAATATGAACTTTACTTTAATCCAGTTTTATATATCCAAATTTTCTTTATCTATTAATGATTTTAATTTCAATATTATTTTGTCCAGTTCATTATTTTAATAAGATCTAATATTTAAATGACAATCATTTTTTTCTTATCTGTGATATTTGTAATATATACGTACCTTAACCGAAGCGCGCCTCTTGAAAAAATACAAATCTCCGTCCGTCAGTCGAAGTCGTCTGTCTTATAGCTTTGACATTACGTTAGACTTCGATCTTGATTGGGTGTATTTATGGCGTGATTTCTTTATTTATTTATTTAATGACTATATCATTTAGTGACAGAAACATATAGTGAAGTGCTGTAATTTTAGTGGCAACAATGTTGCGTGAATTATTAAATAAATTTTGGGATGAGGATGTTTGGCTGCCTCCAAACACCACTTGGGAGGATATCACCCCTGGTCCTGATAAGGAAGTGGTGTATGCTGACTACAGGCACCTCTTATACCCAATACCATTAGCCTTTGTGCTTATTGCCTTAAGGCATATATTAGAAAAGTAAGTAGTGAGATTTTCCAAGTTCTATAGTATGTAGGTCACTATGCCGATTTTCACCTATTTACCAACGCACTGTGACTCACAATTTATCAGTTTAAGTTAAACAATAATTATTATCGGTTTCTTATTAATTGTTACATGTTATAAGAATTATTTTTTGTAATCTTATATATATTTTTTGTAATCTTATATATATTTATTGTAAATTTAATGTTTTATTAAATTTAATATTGTATATGAATGTATATGTATATTTAATATTACATATGAAAAATATTTTTTTACATTTTACAAACAAAATCTGCTTAGGTCACACAACCTTATAGATTGTTAATAATAATAAACATGTTTTTAATTAAATTCTCTTTCATTGTTCTTTTATGATGCACAATGCATAAAGTTAATGATAAATAATCAGTAAGCTTATTGTTTACACTTTGTATAGAATAAAATACATTCATTCGAAGGTTTGCCTATTATACATTTTATTGCAAAACAATTTCAAATTTGTTTTATTTGGTTCACATTGTATTCTGTTTACAGTAGGATTGGCAGAGAGAATTTAGTTTTGACACAATCCTACTCCATGTACTGCCCATTTCTTGAGATATTGTATGTTGAGTTGTGGAACACAATGCTACTCTTTGTTTTGTTACCAAAGCAAAGAAATGAAAATTCATTCATTAAGCAGGAAATCAAACCCACAACTAACACACAGAATCTGACTGCAAAGGTCAAATGCTGTGTCACTGAACCATGATGGACTAAGAAAATATTTTTATTGTGATTACTGAACTGCATATAATATGTACCAAAATATTTTGTATAAATATTTCTTTTTTTTTAGATATTGGTTTGCACCTTTTGGAAAATCATTAGGAATTAAGAATACAAGATCAAAAAAAGCACCTAACAATCCAAAATTGGAAGCAGCTTACATAGATTGTCCCAAAATAAAACATAAACAGGTAAGAAAGAATGTTTACTATTTAATTAAAATCAAAGTTTAACTATTTCATAAAAATTATATCATTTTTGCACATTTTTGCTTAAAATATTCCACACTAGGAATATAAAAATATTATGTAAAAATATGTATAAGAATTTCATTGAAACCTCATAAGAACGAAAGATTAAATTGATGGCAATAGTAAACAATATGCCCAGGTTTGAATCCTGTTCAATTTGTTAAGAGATGTGTTTGATATGTTTCTATATATAATAGTATTTTTTTGTAAATTATTAATAACTCAATATAATTAAGTCTTAAGGATTTTTTTTATGAACAATAAACAATTCAGTGACTATGGTAAGAATAAATGAAATTTACAATTTTAATAAGAAAACATTATATAGAATAGGACTTAAGTTATAAATAATTAATGGATATAATATTTATTCTTGGTAACTATCAAAATTTGTTTTGTGAGTGTAGTTAAAATATAATAAATGTGAAATGTATGTGCATGAAGTGTTGTGTGTTTATGAAGGTATAATTTGTTTGGATAATCTGTTTTTTTTTTTAATATTATAAACCTTTTTGACATATGTGTACATTATAAATGTCATTGTCAGTTTTCAAATAATGATTATAAATTATAATATAATTGAATTCTATTACAGGTTAAAAATGTTTTTTTTAATTGAAATTTTATTAATTGTTTTGAGTTTTGTAAAATAAGAACAATGTATAATTGATAGCTTTGTATTTGTGATAGTTTTAATAAAAAAATGCTAATTATTATAATGTGTGTGCATTAAGCTAGTTAATCCTCTAACTTTGGCTCGTTTCTTTTCAGTTATATTTGAGCAAGGAAGAGGTAAATGTTGCACTGTATTACATAGTACAAATAGATAGACTGTTTATATTCTTTAGATTTCTTAAAATGCCTTTAAAAATTATACTTTCAGGATGTTGATATGATTTGAGATTTTATTATTTATTTATAAATCTATTTTTTTTATTACAAAGATAAGGCAATATTATATGCATTTATTTTTACTTATTTTGCTTGGAATTTTTTAAAGACATTTTTTAGTTGCCTATGAAATTATGTCAACGTCCAAAATTAATTTATAAAGCTTGCCACTTCCGCTTAACACTTGTATTTAGTTATTTGCCACTTAGATGTTGGTGCTTTATTTAAATTAAATTGAAACAATTTTTAAACTTTAGAAATTCCTACAGTAAACATAAATACTGCAGTTTCTCTATATATTTATGTGACTTAATCCTTACAAATTATTTTCATACATATATCCATAGTATATACAAAAACTTTTTTTTACCTGGTTTATCCCACACACAGTAGAGCACGCAGAGGTAATCTGGGAACCTAGTACTAAGACACTATCCCAATTAAAACACTCCGGTTGCCCACTTTTCGCCAAATTTCGCATGTTGAGTGGCGAAACTTAACGCCACGTTTTGCCTCCTTACCTGAGCGTCGAAATGAAAATATTGCATTTTCTGGGGTGGAACTCGAACCCACAACCTGCCGGGCTCGGAGTCGCACTCTTGTTTCCCTGCGTCACGACTGACCTTCAGATACCTAAACACAAAAAATTTAGTCACTTTCAAATTTAGTACACTATCTTAAAATTATCTTGTAGTGTCGATTGCATTAAAAATGAATGAGAGAAATTTCGACAGTGTGGCGTACATTTTTGGATCGCAGTGTCCATCGAATTCTAGAGACATTGCGTGTCGAGTGCCTCAAAAATGACCTCAAAAATGTACAATTATATAAATACTTCATTCCCTGGGTATCGAACCCACAACCAATTGCGTTTACATTCGCACTTTTGCCCCTGCGCCACGACGGGCTTCCTAAAACAATACCTGCGCCCGATAAAATAATTTATTTTTTATTTAAATATATGACAGTATTGTTGGATAATTATTTATAATAATTCAATACATATTCAAAGACTACTTTGAATATGTATTCAATACATATTCAAAGTTTCTATCTTTCGAAGTAAAAAAAGACTAGATTGTAGGCAAAAAGCAAGTATTTTTATCATTTAGTAGGTAAAATAATATAATTTATTGTATGTTAAAATTATCTTTATTGATTTATGGCGCGATCGATTATCAATTTGTTAAGACACATTTTTAGGCTGGTTTAAGATAGAGCCTATATTATCACAACACGTGTTTTTTTACGTTTAATATTAGAATACTGACAATAATTGATTAGATAAACACTTGTAAAATATAATATAGTATAGTAGATTTTCTTCTTTTTCACGCTGTATCCCGCATTAAGCAGGAGCAGTGAGTAAACTAGTGTTAAGACACTCTGTTCCCCACTTCCCGCCAATTTTTTTCTCCTTATTACCAGATTCTTTTTTTATCACAAAAATGCCTTATTGCGACTTAGTTATTAGAGATAGAAATATGTATCACGGACTTTTTTTAGAACTAATAAAATAAGACATTTCCTCCGTACAATGTACTGACATATATTTTAGAGCAAATTGATAGCGTTCATTATTATTGTTATTTCGCTGTTTAAGGCTAACTAAAACCTATTAAAAGCACTCCTGAAGAACGTAGCTTTCATACAAAACCAAAAATAAGTAAATCACACCAGTAGATCCAGAGATCTTAGCGTTTAAACAAACAAACAAACTCTTCCGATTTATTATATTACTATATATAGATTTTATATTCTCGACTGGGAATCGAATCCACAACCTGTCGCGTTTATAGTCGCACGTTGTGATGCGCCACAAATGGCCTCAATCAATTTCTTACTCTTAATTGTTAGAATAAAATTTAATCACTGCTCATAAACTCATCTCAAAGAGCTATATTATAAGTTATTTCTAGTATTGTTAAAGATCATTGAGGAAATTATTTCTATAAATATTTATTACCTATTATTTACGTAAAATGCAACACTTGAGTACGGTTCTTAAAACAATTAAGCTATATAGGTGCCATATTCTTAGTGAACTAGCTTAACTTTTATCTTATCTTTATTTGTCGAAAATGTCGTCCGTTCTAGATAAGTTGGTGGTGAGGTCTATTTTTTTACTGAAAATCGAAATGATTTCGATATATTGAAGTTATGTTTAAATTAAATTAAATAAATCAGTTTCGCGCTGTATCCCGCACACAGCATGGTAGGTAGAGGGAACCTAGTCTTAAGATACTCCGTTTCCTACTTTCTGTCGAATTCTGGAGGCATTGAGTGTTGAGTGGCAGAACTCAACGCAACGCTTTTGCCTCGACACCAGAGCGGAGGCATGAAAATATAAATTGAACTAAATATTTCATCTCCTCGAGTGAGGATCGAACCCACAAGCAGTCGGTTTTATAGTCACACTTTGTGCTCTTGCGCCACGACTGGCCTCAATGTTATTAACCCCTAAAAAAATCAAACAATGAATGAAACGCTTCTTTCTTTCTTGTTAATATATTTTTTCTTTATGTTTATTTACTTCGTGTACTATATCTTCGTGGCCCGTCCGACTGTAAATGCGACTGTTATGGCTTCGAATCCCATTTGAAGGAATCCGCCAACAAGCAGAGGTAGAGAGGTAAAGGAGCTTATTACTTTAGAATATGGATTTTCATTTAAAATTATACTTTGGGAAATTATCCTCCGAAAATTGCTCCGATACCTAGTGAGCCTGTAATATTTTTTTTAATATTTAACGCTATCCAAGTTGTTCATAACACGCACATACATATATTAAATACATTACTTAAAAAAATCACGTTTTTTTTAAATTAGGTCATTTAAAGTTATTAAATCAGCTTCACCCTGTATCCCGTATACAGCAGGGTAGGCAGAGGGAACCTAGTGTTAAGACACTCCGT
>DWAP01002588.1:0-13230 GCA_018230625.1 Heliconius eleuchia | reverse complement strand
AATTTTTTGAATTTATTACTTTACAAAATTTAATAATCGAGGCCAGTCGTGGCGCAGGGGCACAAAGTGTGACTGTAAAATCGACTGTGGGTTCGATCCCACTCGAGGCACTGAAATATTTATTTTAATTTATATTTCCGTTTCATCGCTGTGCTGGCGCAACCACGGCGTTGAGTTCTGCCGCTCAACACGCAATGCTTCCAGAATTTGGCAGAAAGTGGGGAACGGAGTGTCTTAACTCTATGTTCCCTCTGCCTCGCCTGCTGTGTGTGGGATACAGCGTGAAGCTGATTAAAAATATATAGGCATGCTGCACCACAAATCCGTCAGCAGGCGCACCGTTCGCACCGACAACAATCTGACCGCTATACTCCTTTAAACGTGAAATGAGAACAATAAAGCATTATTCCAATAATTTTTTAGAAAAAATGTGGTTGACATTTTACGTTTAGTGGAGAACCGAAACATACCCGGGTCGAGTCTGTGAGACTATAATAGCGAGCTGCCCGCCGCCAGCCATTTCTTATCTAGAACGTCTTTTAATTTAACCTGTGCTTGTTCAAGTTTGCGCGCCTTCTTTTGTCTGGAGATAAGGTTTGTGAAGCTAAAACATTTACTATTTCCGTACAAAAATTTCTATTAAAAACATTTTGAGATCTTTAGTTGTTAAAAGACAATTCTTCTTGTATTTAAGATTTGAAGGAGGATTTTTTTAAATTGTTTAACTTGGTATTTTATTTGAACTATTGAATGAATGAGTTATTAAGACTTCTATTATATGAGAAACTGCTATTAAAATATTATTTTAAGATCTTCAGTTGTTAAAAGACAATTGTTTTATTACTATTTTTATTACTATTTTAACTTGTTTTTTTATTTGGACTATTTTAAAAGTATTTTAGGTCGGTTCATTAAATGTTCACGAGTGAGCGCGCCGGCCGCCTCTGTGATACAAATAAGGTGCCGTCGCTGTTAAATCGCAATATGCGCCAAACAATCACTTCTACAACTTTGTACTACCAGCTCCGTCTATTATACGTGACGCGAGGAGTAAGCGAGGTATAATTAAATCATTAAATTATGGACTATTTTTAATATTATTTATATGAAAAAAAATCATTTATATTGAGGACGTAATGGCGAAATATTTCATAGTTTCATTTCCTCGCTCTGGTAACGAGACAAAGCGCAGTGTTAAGTTCCGCTAATCAAGAAGCAATGCTACTCAAAAAGAATTTGGCGGAAGTGGGAATGGAAATGTCTTCGTGGAAACGGAGTGTCTTAACACTCGGTTTTCAGATTTAGAATTGCATAATAATAAATTAATAAATTAAATTCTAAATAAGTATTTGTGCATAATAATAACTTTCATAACCATGGGCTGGACACGTCTGTCGTAGGACCGATGGCCTTTGGAGCAGACGAGTCCTTGAGTGGAGACCGCGGATCGGCAAGCGTGGCGTAGGGCGCCCTCCAGCTTGATGGACAGACGACCGGAAGGGGGTTGCTGCCTTCGACTGGATGCGGAGGAGGATCGGGAGCTCTGGCGCACCCTGGGGGAGGCCTATGTCCAGGAGTGGACCCGAGTAGACTGATTTAAAAAACATTCATAAACAGACACAATATCAGACACAGATGTGCTGAACTCGCTATTCTTCTCGCTAAATGTCTGAATTCAATACATCTTATATTAACTCTTCTGTAACGAACTTTGCGTGTTATTGTTCCACAGCGGGGGAATAGAATAACTCATTTTTAAGAATGGTAACCGAACCCAATACCATCGTTTTTACGACCAGGCGCTATATCATTGCACCACGTAGTTTTTATCAAACTGTTCTTAAATTTGCATGATACAAATATTAAAATGATTGATGTTTTAAAGCTGCAGCATAATATCATTTAATTTAGAGAAGCTGCAGACTTTCAACCTATCAAGATGCTCAATATTAGTTGAGTTCTCTCAGAGAGACGTTATAATTACTGGGAAATTTGAGTTAGACGTAAAAATCTAAGTGATTTGAATTAAGCATCGCCGTGGGTTTACTTATCTTGTCTTACAGTATATCTTAGGTATCTTATCTTATCTTACAGTAGTAGGATAAAATAAGATTATAATTATAAATACGAAAGTATATAAGGATGGATGTTTGTTCCACTTTCACGCAAAAACTAATGAACGGATTTAAAAGAAACCTTTCAATAATATTGTTTATACATCAAAATAAAACAAAAGCTACAATTTATTTAAAGATTTTATATAATTACGCTATAATTTAAAAAGATATTCAAGATATTCAATTAATCTTCACAAGCCCTATAAATGAGTCCCAATTGTTAATCTTGATGAACAATTGGATTTGTTTTTCCTTTTTAAAAACTTACGAAGTCGCATTTTTGTTATTTTTATTTCACATCTTTTGTTCGTATTTATTTACTTCATAAGAACGAAGAATAATTTCTTATAATTTCTTATAATATTACAATTTCTTTGGGGGATTTAATATAGGTAATAAGGGAAGAATAACGAAATACTAAAGTGTACCTGTTTTAAGTAGCAACAATAGTTATTAATATAAATTTAAATTATTTATATATATTCTAAGCTGAACTTTAAACTGAAAAATTACAAAAAGAAATCTAGCATTCATTTTTGAATATCTATTCGATCATATCCCACTCACTTCGTGTGGTAACTACAATACTACATTGAAAAAACACATACATAAACTGACAAAAACATTACCCTCCAGTAGCACAGTCGGGCAAGAAGCTTAAACTTCATTTAATAGAAATACAATAATTTATATAAGTCCACCCTGATTTTTCACATTCATATTAAGTTATTACGAGTGAACAACATCAACAATTATTATTATTAAGTAAATGTATTTGCAAGTAAGTTGAAATCAAAAATTTGCAACGCAATGTACATATCGCTTTGTTAGTCGACAGTGAAATAAATACGGTAGGTTTTTATTGTTCGTTATTTTATAATTCACTTTTTTATCAGTTTATTGCAGTATTTCGGATATAGGTGAGTAGGTAGAGAAAACCTAGTATTAGGCTGTATTTTCGAGGCATTGTGTGTTAAGTAGCGGATCTCAACACCGTGATTTTTTTTACTATATTTTTTATTAAAAAAAAATTATAAAAAAAATTAATTGCCTCAAGTGGAAATCGAACTCACAGCCGTCACGTTACAACACACGTTTGTGCCTCTGCGCCACAACGACCTCGTATAGTTCACTTCACTAACAAAAAAAATCACACACAATAACATTATAATGTGTTCATACAATATATTATAACTTACGTAGCTAATACGCTACAACAGATGTATTACGACAAGATTTGCTATGGGCGCGCTACGAGCCCGCTACATAGTAGCGCTACGAGGCAGCCGCAGTTTTTTTTTTTTTTTTTTTTATGGAAAAGGACAAGGCAAACGAGCGAAAGTTTCAGTGAGATATTAATTTTCTAGTTATCGTTATTATAATAAATCTTAAAAGAATACATAATGTCTTGTTTTTAAATAATTTATTTTAATTACATTAATATCTATTTACTATTTTAACTTTTACTTTTAATTTTTAAATAAAAAGAAATGCAAACTTTCTAGTGTGTCTTAATCAAGGATTCCCAACCTTTTCTTGATCAAGGACCACTTTTATATCATTCTTGGTAACAGGGACCACTATGCATGTAGGTATAATAAAAATTAACTGTCATAATCAAACAACTATAGAAACTTCGCTGCACCATCCCCAGTTATAATATTTAAACCGTTCGCGGACCGTATTTAGGCATCTGCGGACCAACTGGTTGGGAACTAGTGGTCTTAATAAACCAAAACACCATAATTTTTTTTATTTTATGGATTTTTGCTAAAGCGAAATATTAATTTCAATATCTTCACCGGCCCTCCAAGTAATAGCTTTATTGTTCAGTTCATTGATTATCTTCACATAATATACAAGGTAATATGGGCAAGTACAAAGACAGAAATTAACCACTAGAAGTTCAGGAATTATACCTACAATCATCAGCTTATCCTTATTTAAAAGACTGCCCTCTATACTCTTAATCATTTAAAAGTTTATTTTTCTTAATAATCATCATCATCAGCACAGTAACATCATCAAACGATGACTCCCAGAAGTAAATATATGAATATTATAAGAAATTATATGAAACACATAGTAAGTGCCTACAAAATTCGATGGTATCCCTAAATTTTTATCCAAACATCAGACTTTGACTTGCAAATAAAAAAAGGAAATATTCAAAATTGATCAGCAAAATTGATAAAAATCAACGGACAAACATAAAAAAATATAGTTAACTAATAAAGAACCTCCTACTTTAAAAAAGAAACAGAATTCGGTTCAAAACAAAAAAAAAGAAAAATTGAATATGCTAGTAAGACCTCTCAGATGTACAAGTGGGAGGGAGCTCACTGTACAAACAACACAATGTGGATGCGGCGCGTGTTGAATATTCAAGCGAGGAGCGCGGCCACGCGTGTCAAGTTCACCTTGCGTCCCTACACTCCCCGTCCTCCCCGCCCTCCCTCTCTGCCTCGACAGCCGCTCTCTCGACACTGCTTCATGACTCTCGACTGGATTATCATTGTTTCATCGGACACGATTCCTATTGACCTTCGCTATGTTTTTTCATTTAATTTAGAGGGAACACGTTTTATTATTTTCTTTTTCCTTTTTTTTAAATGACTTTGCTATCAAACACATTTAATTTTTACTTTATTTAATCATTTCTACTAAAGGTCGTCATCACACAGTGGCACAAGCGTGTGAATGTAAGCGCGACGGTTATGGGTTCAATTCTTACTCGGTAGAATGAATTGCTATTTATTAATATGCTCATGTCCTTGCTCCGATAACAAGACAAAGCGCGGTGTTGGGTTCCACTTAAACGCAATACTTTATGCTGCAGAAAGTGAGGAATTAAATTTTAACACTGGGTTCCCTCTGCCTACCCTCTTATAGGCGGATACAGCGCGAATCTGAAAGAAAAACTATACGTATTTTATGAAATCGACGCATAGAAATAGAACACAGAAGACATCCCTATCATAATATATTTGTTTTAATTTAAAAAATATGTAAATTAACAAGTATGTATTGTATTGTAAGTAAATCCAATACAACCAAAGTTAGTGAGTTGGCTATGAGGGCGAAGACGGGCGAGGGCGAGGGGCGAGGGGTGAGGGTGGCTGTTTACGCGCCACCGGAACTTCGCAACGCCGCTCGCCACCGCTAATTGAATTTATTGTTCGATTTACCTTTCATATGGAAATCAGGACATATACATTTGTAAATTGTACGTCATATCTAAAGGATTTATATAATAAAGGAGTAAAATATGTAAACATACTTGTACACACTGGCCAAAAGAATAAACCTCCTTTTTGCTTCGCCGTAGATAAAAATAAATAGAAAAATAATAAAAAATACTCTATTCTAACTCTATTGCTAACAAATACTAAGCTTAGTGCTTTAACTTCAGTTAGGTATATAATATAATATAATTTATATCTATTTGTCATTTCCTTTAGAAGATACGATCATTCTTAAAAAATATTATAATTATAAACATTTGACGAATAATTAGAAGCATCAGGCTGAAAATTTACAATGGTTACTGCTCTTATAGAACCTTTAGCATAATCAAATTCAATAAAGCACTTATTCTTTAGCATATTGTGGTGTAACATTTAAAAATTTTAAGCTTTTGTTTATATATTTTATATATAATTTATTGAAATAACACAAGCACTAAATGTTAAGGGAGACTTATCAAAATACAATAGTGAAAACTGAAATTAAATCGGTTAATCCGTTTCTGAGATTAGTGTGAACCATTTTTCTAAAAGCAGACAAACAGACAACATTTAAAAAAATCATTGTTTTTTGTTTTATTACGTTCTTAAGTGCCAGCAATTACATTTTTCTTATATATTTTCTATGTATGAAAAATATATAAGACAACTATACCTTAAGATTTTATAATAGGTATAGATTTTCATTTTCTCCGCTTTGGTAACAAAGCCAAGCGCGAGGTTGAATTCCGAAACTTAACATGGAATGTCTCAGCAATTCAACGAAAACGTAAGTTTCAATAAGGAACAGAGTGTCTTAACACTAGGTTCCCAGGTTCCCTCAGTGTACCTAGCTATGTGCGAAATACAGCGTGAAGCTACAAAAAATTGCAATCTGTAATTTGAAAATGTAATACAATATTTTATAACATAAATTGAAATTGAATTACCCACATTCGAGTCGAAAGAGTCAGACATCGGCGCGGATTCTCAATTTTCCAGCGAGCAACAACAGCCAGTCTCAGGAGAGACGCTCAGCATACATTTTCTCACAGAAGCGGTCATCGTAACCCGCAGGTTCCTCCCCCTCCCCCTCTATCCACACCCACCCCGCACACATCCCGTGCGCCTCTTCTCCACCTCCACCTCGCCTCCCAGTAGCTCCGAACCCCGACAAACCTTGTAATTACGATAACAACTTGCAAACTCCCAAAGTTCAACACTTTCTAAATAAACATTCATTTTTAAGATTTACGCTTTCCGCTACAAAAGAAATACAAATTAATCTCAACCGAGCCGTAATTTTTTAAAGTAAACTTTTAAAGAAATAAAGTATTAATATTCCAAAATTCACATGACGTGTGGTTCCCGCCTCAGTGGCAAGCACTCATTTTTTTCCAATTATTCCCGTATTAATGGCGAGTTTATAAAATACAAAATAAAAGTCAATTTTATTGTAATCTATTTAATTTATATATTAGCGATCCATAACTTAGAGAAACGAGGGACGGGATAGCTTATTAAAACATCATAGAATATACACATCAAAAACAATAATAACCAAAACATAATCCCCACCTGCACGCGTGCGCCGAGCGAGCATCGCGCGGCGCCACACGGGCCAGGAAACATCTCTGTACACTTATTTACACTATATATACTTATGTGACACTTTGTAAAGTCGCTTTATTATTCGATATATAAAGTAAAATACAGGTAAGAACAGGATCGCCATCGTTTTAAGTAATTCGAATACGCTAAGATAATTTCGTCGGCAGTGACGTTTTCGAAAATTGGCAATCTCGAGCGTGAACACGTGAGGCGTACGATCACAATTTACTCTCTCACAGGACCGACACATTCTCCTATTAAATTCGACTATAGACGAGTAGCGTCCGCGCGCACCGCACCGCGAGTCCAGCGCTCCGTCACACCGTGGTCTCGCGGTCCACGTGGATGTACTCGACGGAGCGCTCACGGCGTCAGGAGGAGGCGGCCGACGAGGCGCGCGACGCGTCGTATAGCAGCTCCTCTGTGAGGCGCCGGCCCGCCGCAAGCGCGCCCAGCAGCCGCTTGGCGCGCCGCCGCCTCCGCCGCACCGCCAGCGCCGCCAGCAGCACCAGCGCCGCCACCGCCCCCGCCGCGCCCGCTGCGCCCGCCGCCGCTGGCGCGCCCAACGCCGCCAGAAGCCGCGCGCCCGCGCCGCAGGCGCCAGCTTCGTCGCCGCCGCCCGGGCAATCCTCGCCACCGTCGCACCACAGCGCGCCCGCCATGCACGCGCCCAGCGACACGCACTCGTGCACGCACGCGGACCCATTGCCCACCGTGCCCACCGCGCCCGCCGCGCGCCACACCTCCATCCAAGAGAACCGCGCTGCACCCGCCTCGCGCGCCGCCCACACCACCAGCAGTGCCGCCTCGCGCCCGGCGCCCCGCGCCCACCACTCCTCTGTGAAAACTTGCACCGCGCGCGACTCGTCTCCTCCCGGACACACCGCCTTCACGAGCCTAAACATATTATGAATAACTCATATTTAGCAAATTATCTTGTTTATGATTAATGAATATCTTGAGAAGCTTGAATTACTTGCAAATTATGAATATAATTTTAATAGAAAAAGATCCAAGCAATAATGCGTCCTTTCTTTTACTCCTTCAACCAGCTTCAACTTGGATAAAAGTAAAAAATTCCAGGCCTTTTTTTTATTTAAATTTTATTTTTGGATAGGTTTTGATACAATTAACAATTTTATCGTAGTGATGAAACTAGAATATTTAAGAATTAGAGAAAATCAACTAAAACTATTTCAAGATTATCTCCCCAACAGACTTCAACATGTCAAGGTTAGTCATCCTATTATAATCTTAGTCTCCTTTGGTGTTCAACAAAGCATCATCCTTGAGCCCCATCCGATTTTTAAATTAATTATCTTCTCTTTTTTTTAAAGTGTTATTCCACACTTAGGAAAGAATTTTTCTTTCCTTTCCGTTTATTAGGAAAACGTATAAAAAATTGAGAAGTACGGTTTTTTTCAAAAAAGGAAGAAGGAAGCGCAGGTTCAAATCCCGCACGTACGTACTAAAAAAAATAGTATTCTATCTTGCCAAAACGATAATTATTCTAAGTTCTTTGGCTAGCGGAAATTTTCAAAAATCTTCATACACAGATGCTAACAACACAAATAAGTTATAACAATCGTAAATTTGTAAAAATCTTCATACAGAGATGCTAACAACACAAATAAGTTATAACAATCGTATAAGAACTTAGACGGAGCTCGATGAGAACGTAAGGCTTCTTTGGTCAGAGCACTTGAACGATTTCCAAAGTGGAGTGAGTTCAATTCCTGCTACTAAGGGGGTAGATAGTTGTATACTGGTATTGGTCACTATCATAAGGAACTCATGAGTGGATATTTTTGCTATAACGCAGATTAAGCACTTCCACCTTTGTGACCATATAGCTCTTGCGCTTCACTCTGCTGGCCAAGAAAGGTAAGGCGGGGATAGATTACAATTCCCCTGTGAAGGACTCAGATCCTAGGCTTGCCACTCCACAACAGGTCACCACAGACTTATTACTGTTAATAAATAATTACTTATAACCGTAGTGGTATTTTGGACTTACCTAGATGAGTGAGCTTCGTATACTAGAATCCTATTTACTGTGTGACACAGCGGTGCATCAGAGGTAGGAGCGGACGCCGGCAGCTCCTCGCCCCATATCCGCAGAAATACAGAGCGATTACCGCGAGCTTGTAGCAAGAAAGGAGTTTCCCCACACTCTGACATTTTGTTCCCACTAAATCGAGTAGAAAGTTATGTCAATTATATGAAGATCTAAATTAATCATTCTAATCTTACACACAACATAAATAGGACAAGCTTACCTGTACGGGTACACAAGATGAACGCGATGTCCAGGAGGTGACAGGCGCCGACGTCCGGCACAGTTGTTCGAGGCGTGTGCGCGGCTCCATTCACCGTGAAAATGCACGTGACGGTGATCTTCGCTGGGAGCCAGTGTAACCGCCACTAGTTCGAGTTCCAAAGCAGGTCCACCAGACGACATCATCAAAGGAGCGCTAGTATTGTCACATACACATCCTACTGGTACCTACAAATTTAGGACGTCAGTTAAACTTGACTGTATGAATATAAAACAATGTATCAATATTTTTCGTTGATTTCATAAAATTTATTTGTATAAAAATTAGTTTGAAATATTAATTTGTACTTTTTATTTGTAATTAAATTTGTGCATACAGCTAGAAACAGGTTTGAGTTGTGTTTTGTTTTCTTAACAATTTTATTAAAATATAAATCTTACCCTATAACCGGGCCAAGGTGATTCATAAATTCGTAAATGTGGCACACGCAAGGGAGTTTCGTCGTCATCAAAATCAAGCGGCGCCTCACTGGGATGTTGATCGAGAGGATCGACAGGGTCGGGGATGCACGCGGTACGTCCAGTGAGAGGGTCGAGGCGGGTGGCACATCGTGGCTCTCGTCCAAACGCCGCACCCAGCAGGCGAAGCTCAATACGTGCACTCTCTACTTGTAGACGATACACGCACCGCAGTCGTCGCGCACCGCCGCGGCCGAACCACAATGCATTGCGAGGTGAAGAAAATATTCCAGGTGTCGTCAGCCTCCGGGCGCACTCCGCCGGCTCCACTCGGACACGAGTTTCTGATATTGGCAGAAGGGCACCTTCAAGCCTCGCGTCTATAAATTCGTAATGCATAGAAAATGCAAGTGGATGAGTGGCAGTGCCGGGTAGAGTAGTAGCAGCGAGAGAAAGTAACGGTGCTGCCGAGACATAGCCGTCCGGAGGTGCGCAGGGACGCGGTGACCGGGTCGCATTTGCCAAGGCCGCCCGCGCGCACAGTGAAGGTGTGGAGTCGCAGTAACGCCCTAACAGAGCAGCAGCTTCGTCTGCACCACCACCGTCCCATATGCGGAGCTCTACGGCACAGGCCCCGCTCACGCCGGCCGCTCTCGCGAAATCGGGTAACTGGCGCGGTATCGCCGTGATTGCCGCTTCCTCGTCACGTTCGCTACTTTCGGAACGTCGAGCGTCTACTAACGAATATTGCGTAAAACTCGAGAAGTACATCCATACTAAATCACCTATGAAAATAAAATCATTTCAATTACAACTAAACTTAGCTAAAAGAGCTTTAAACAATTTTGAATATTTTTTATAACATACTTACCAGGACGTCCGTGAAAAGTCCAGGTACAGGTGGTATTTGGAGGTAGCGTATGAGTGGGTGCATGCAATCGGCCTCGGCGACCTCTCACATTTACAGTTGTTACGTTGAATTCTTCCTCTGAAGATGAAGCCTTAACGTGAAACTCGCAGCGACGTGCTTCTCTATGTACAATAATAGGTAACATAAATATATATATTTAAAATAAAAAGAGATTTTTAAATAGGTAGTATACTACCTATTTAAAAATCTCTTTTTATTTTTTCTTCAAGTTTAATGCACGCTGTTGCATCGTTACATGACTTACCTTGCATAATCCAGTGAGTCTGAATCGGCAAATATGACGTCGACATCTAGCTCGAATCCTCTCAAGGGTGCATGAGGCGTGGTGGCGCGCGGCGGCGCACTAAAGGGTGAAGAGTGGAAGGCCACGAGCATTTCGGGCCCGCGCGAGGTTACGGGAGGCAGCCAGTCCCCACCGCAGTACTCCACCAGCACAGGGTCGTCGGTGGACGCGCCATCGTAGAAGATGAGGCGGTCCCGCTCGCCCGTGCACTCCCGCCACGCGCGTACTGCTCTACCTGTTTTATTTAAGCTGCAACCACACTTACGTATATGTAGTAATATGAATACAAATACACAATGAAAATTTAAGCAATCCCTTCAAGCATTTAAATAAGGCAACGCTCTGGTAACTAGGCAAAGTGAGGCGTTGAGTACCAAAAGTTACCTTAACAATTCAGCGGACAGTAAAGAATGGAAATATCTGAATGGGAACACAGTGTCTTAACACTAAGTTTCCTCTGCCCACCCTGATATGTGCAGGCTACAGCATGAAGCTACAAAACAGAATTCACAACTAAAATGACTACGGTGAACTATTTACTCCTTGAGATATTGTTCAGCTTAATAGATATTTTTAAAAAAATAATCAAAAATTAAATCAGCTTCACGCGGTATCCTGCACATAGCAGGGAAGGCATTGGCATGGGGCATTGTATTAAGACACTCCGTTGCCGACTTTCAGCCAAATTCTGGAGGTATTGCACGCTGAGTAGCGGAACTCCGAAGAAATTGAAATATAAATTTGAATAAATATTTCATTCCCTCGAGTGGGGATCAAACCCACAACCAGTCGCGTTTTGCAGTCACACTTTGTGGCCCTGCGCCACGACTGGCTAGATATTTATATCTCATTTATAAAAAAAAAATATAAAACCTTACTGACCTTGCCATCGATATAGAGCGTTTTATTTGCATTTTGTGCGAATACTCTTGACGCACAGAAATCATAGCATGTTTACACGTGGGGATATCTTTCTGTCGTAAACTCCAATAGCACGTGACATTTCTATAGAATGAGAAAAATGTTATGGACATACCGTGCTGAGTATAGACGATCAAATTACTTTCTGTTAAACTTAGTGTGCCTTACCTCGGATACATGCCAGGGTAGTTAGGGCTTTGCAAGCGACATGATTTACGATGACACTCCTCATAGGTGCGCGTGCAGTACGTGCCCGGCGACACCGCACCGCGCTCCAATGGAGTTTCTAAAGCTCCAAATCTATTCCAATTTTACGAATACCATATTAGCATTTCAGATGTCCAATATTTGACTTGTAACATTAGAAGTGTATTTATATCTTGAATTTTAGTTGACTGGAACTTGAGGAAGAAAGTAAATGGTGTTCCAGGGAAGTAGCTAACTTAAGGTAAATAATGGGCATAGGAAGACTCACCGGACAATAGCATCACGTTGAGCGAGGAACTTGTACCGTAAACGGAAACCGAAGGGTTCCCCGAGGCGCGCGCGGAATAGCTTGACGGAGACAGTGACGGTGGCGGTCTCGCTATAGTAGAGCGCGACGCCCTCGGCAGCACCGCACCACGAGCCACCCGTGAAGGGCCTGCCCAACTCCGACAGCTGCATATACCCATCAGGACAGCCGTCCAGCGCGCCCGCCTCATACCGTCCCACGCGGAACTCGTCAAAGGCCAGCTGCACGAGGTCACCGTGCGCGCCGCCGCCCGCCGTGAAGGTCAGGTGGCACAAGAAGGGCGCGCGCGGCGACCCACGCAGCGCCAGCGCGTACGCGACGCCCGCGCGCCCGTAGTACGTGCGGTTGCACACGGAGCAGCCCGGAGGCTCGTCGCTGCCGTCCGCGCACTGCGCCTCGCCGTCGCAATACGCGTCCAGGCGCACGCACGCACCGCTGCGGCACGCGAACTCCGCCACGCCGCAGCCGCCGGCGGCGCCGCGCGCCCACAGCGCCACCAGCGCCAGCACCGTCAGCGCCAGCAGGCCCCAGCGCTCCCTGCCGCCGGCCATGGCGCCCGCAAGGTCTCACACCGCGCGCACTACGCGAGATACATTACGAACGTCCTAACCTTCCACTTAATACACATTGTAATAACACACAACAACACTCATGTCAACAGTGCTATCGCGAGCCCCGTCAACAGTCGCGGTGTACACATGCCTGGGGGCAGAGAGCGGTGCAGGTGCTCGCGGCGCAGCAGCAGTAGGAGGTGGCCGCGGGAGCAGTCGTCGGCGCGCTCGTCGGCGACATGGTCAGTGAGTGCGCGGAGTGTGGTCGCGCGGCGCGGGGCGACTGACGGACGGCGGGCGCGGGCGGGCGGCGTGACGTAACGCCGCGGCACACTGCAGCG
>DWAP01002587.1:0-13232 GCA_018230625.1 Heliconius eleuchia | reverse complement strand
GAAATATAAATTTAAGTAAATATTACATCTCCTCGAGTGGGGATCGAACCCACAAGCAGTCGGTTTTACAGTATATATATGTGTGTATGTACGTATGTATGTGTAGCTCAATAAAACGACGACAGCTTTACTAAACAATTATAAAAATACGTATTAACACGCAATAGACTAACTACATTTCGAATTTACACCGTAACGACTATACATACATACTATGCTATGCTATGAACATATCGTGGAACGTCGGTATAAAATCTACAAACCCATACAATATTCAATATCCCAACTAACTAGATATCTAGAGTCTAAAACTTTAGGAATAACATTAACATTTTTTTTTCAGGCACATTTCGTCAGAGAACCCCACGAGTACAATCGATTACAAAAATATTGCTAAAAAAGCTGTAAATGAGAATGTATGTCACATATATGGAGCGTGCACAACGAAAGTGCTGCCAACTGGTGTTGTCAACACATCCGAATCTTGCTTTTTTTATAGCTAATATTCCCATTAATAACAAGTAAACAATTAATTTTATTGGTGAAAATTATTATCAAAGTGCGTTGTTGCATTTCTGAATGTATCAATTCATCTACAAAAAAATAAAGTAAATCAAATCGCATCAATTTTTATTACTTTCCGAAAAATAGTATTCTCATGAAAAACGCAAAAAATAGATTAACGTAATAACGAAATAGTATTTAGAAATAATCAATAATATTAGTAATGATAATAAGTAAATTTTGGTAATTAACACAGTCAGTTATTTATTATTCGATCTGTTTTCAGCAAACATCAGAATGATTGGCGTCCACCTAGAAATGCAATAATATGCAGCAGTGCTTACTTTATTAGCAATCAAAAATTAGAAAAAATAAAAAAAATATGCTAGCAATATATAGACAATTAAACCGATATCCAGTCTACATATTTGCTTTTAAAAATCTTTAAAGTTTTATTCCACACTTAGGAAAGAAAAAAACTTATTTAGAAAATGTTTTAAAAATAAGTCATTTTAACCATGTTATTGAAAGTTTTATAATATTTTCATAGACGACTGTACTCCATCACTGGGCAATAAATTGGATAATAACAAGCACCTCTAACAATATATAATCTACGAAATACTCAGATTTATATAATTAAATTGATATAATATTAATCATTGTAAATAAATTAAAGATTGCGGATTAAAGTAGCAAATGCAAACCATTACAGTATTACATGACTACGGCACCTTCAGCCAAATCGATTATAATTTAAATGTGTAAAATTTTATAAAGGAAATTTTAACCGAAATAAAAAGGAAACCAAAAAATATTTATGTATCTGATGTTTTTCTTCACTTTCTTCTAACAAAAAATGGCTAAGTTTGCCTTTCTCCCAAAATGATATACATATAAGAATTTATACAAATAACTAATTGTACTAAAATATAATGTAAATTATTGAAAAATTATATGTTATTTACAGGTATTCTGACATCAAAAGCTTTTGAAAAAACTGGTTTGCGAAATTTAATTATACACAATATTTCCTACTCCAAATATAATTATACTACTAAAATTACAAATAATAATGTAAATGGAATACTTAAATTATAAAGAAGAAAAAATAATTATTATGCAAAAATAGGGAAGATTTTTTTAATCATCATTAACAACCAGTGACAACCAAAGTTTAATTTCGTTTAAAAAAAGGACAAAGCAAGGCTTAATGTGAGTTTAACCTTTCGTAGTAAATACTTTTTAACATCTAGCACAATATATAGTAATAAGCATTTTGTATATAAAAAATAACTCTTATATAAATATATTGACAATTGACTAACAATCATCTACTAATATGCCGTACCACATTTTCTACCTTTTTTGAATAAAATCCTATAAATTTTCTTGCATCCTATTAAAAAATTCAACATAGTTGTTTTATAATTGTATTTACAAGTGTTTTTATAAGTTTCATGATAATTTTATAGATGAATGATGAAGACATGAATGAATGAAGGTAAGAATGGTAAGTCACGATTTCTATTCTGTTTAAACTTTTGAGGTGCAATTCTTCAAAAGAAAAAAGGACAACACAAATCTTTATAAACATCTTTTTACTTTTATATTTAGGTTTTTTTTATAAATTCATTCATTTAAAAAAAAACCTTTCATTACTTTAATAACATTTTATACATCAAATATTTAACAGCAATAAGTTCGTAACTTAGATATATATATATATATATATATATATATATTTTAATTTTGATTGTATAACATATAGCCTTTTTCCATTCACATCTTCATTTCACTTAATTTACATAGAAAAATTTATTACCATAATCTAAGGCGACTTTAAAAGTTGTATTAAGCCTTTTATAAAGAAACAACTACATAATATATTTATATAGAGGATTATTTCACAAATCCATGAGATCGAAGATTGTGACATGTATCTTTATATAACCATAATAGAAGTGAATAAGTTAAATTGCATATACATATTTCTTTAATAATAATTACATGGGAATACTTTTTGTAAGAGAAACAATATAAAAATTAGGTTCTGGTTTGTGCACAAATAACGCAATCCTAAAGATAAAAAATATATATATGCAAGTCGACTTATTAATTTTCACCCCTGGTATTATATAAATATATAATAAAGTTAATAACTTTCTAAACAGTTCACATTATTAGGGTACGAGAAATCTCTCATACCCTAATAATGTAAACAGTAACTACGAGAAATCTCTCGCATACTAGAAAATAGAAGCTTATGAAAGTCTAAGTAACATGAATTCCTATGTTTAATAATAAAAGGAAAAAAATTATTGATAACATTACTTTTTATTATAGAACAAGGAATGCAAAACTATTTGTAAAATTTAAATGAAAGTAATTAAAATGTCCTATTATTTTTTATAAATTAGAGTTAATAACTGTTTAGTATTAATATAATGTACGATAAAATAATGAAACGCTGATTTAAAAATAAATTTATGAATGTTTTTAAATCTCTTACTTTTTGTCCAAATTTATTGAACACTTATGATTAGTAGAAGAATACTGTTTGTTGTTGTAAGGTACTGACACAAATCGAAAATAAAAATGTGACACAACCAAGAATTAAAGAAGTTAATTAATTATTACATAAATTATAATATTAAATTATAATATTAAGCATTATTTTAATGACCACACTGGAACAAAATAAATCAGTACAATACATTTTACTGTAACACAGGTATTGATCAAACTAAGAAACTTAATACATTATTTTTGTGCCATACAAATCGTTTCAGAATGAAGATTTTGTAGAACCATAGAATAAAAATACACACTTACATCACTAAATGAACAAAATATGAAATGAATAACAATGAATAGTCATTCCATTTTCAAAAAATCATTCGGTCTTCACCAAATGACAGTTTAGTTTAGTCTTTTTTAATATAACTATTTACAATACACTACACCACGACAACTATCAAGTAGACAGTTGACATATGACGCATGACAGCTATCAACGCTCAGTCCGCACCGGGCACTCGCAGGCAACAGTTGAGCAGGGAGCGCGCGTACTATAGCGTCGAATGCGGACGCTAGGATGGCTGGAAGTGTGTCACTAGCAGCTTAGTGGCTTTGGCGAGGTCGTATGCGGATGTTCGCACTTGGTCTAGTGGGGCCCGCGTGGTACACGCTGCTATTACAGCCTCGCTTGCTGATTGTAGAGACTCAATCACTTGTTGGAGGGTTGGATCTGTGCAAGTCTGTGTGGGAATATTTCATTAACATGTGAGCCAATTTGGTTTATGTTTTACATATTTCAATGTCTGACTCACAAAATCTTGTAGGGCAAAACAAAAATATCTGGATTGTATAAATTTATTTTACCAGTTATATGTGCTTGCGGCTATTTGTGGTGCAGGGGCACAAGCATGCGACTATAAACGCGACAGGGACTGGGTTCCATTCTGATTCGAGGAAATGAAATATTTAATGTTACTTGGATAATGAGGAAAGGCACAACGTTGAGTCCCGCCACTGAAGGTCGCCCCACAGTATTCGGCTGTAGGTGGGAAACGGAAGTGGTATAATGAGAATGGAGTGTCATAACACTAAAATTCCAGGCTCCCTCCTCTTACCTTGCTATTTGCGGAATATAGCGAGAAGCAAAAAAAATGTATTTAAAAAAATTAAGTATTAATACCTGTGGAAATAGCGCCAACAAAGCTGCCACAGTTCTCTTTATAGAATCTGCACACTCAGGCAACTTACTACTATGCAGTCTGGCCGCCGACCACAACTCCTGAATACACCTGGTGACCGCCTCGGCTCGTCTCTGCACCTCCTGACCCTCGCCGAGTCTACTTGTGCCAGATCCTGATGGCCCATCGTCGGACATACTTGATATGCCACCTTCTAAAGCGCTTTGGGTCAGGGATCGTTCTAATCCGGGGATGCTTGTTAGCTATAAAATATTTAGTGTTAAATTTACAAATAGAAACTATGACGAAAAAAATATATAAAATTTAATTTTTAGTATAAGTTGTATTACCCACTTACGAAGCCTAAATTAGCAGAAGCATATTGTTTAATTGTGTTTATTAAAGATATTTTTTAAACGAAAAATTTTAATGTTTTTAATATTTTAATTTTTATTCTTACTTTTTACAATTGGGACATCACAACAACTATTGTTATATGATATGCACCTACAATCCCTCAAAACTATAAAGTTAGTCTACTTTGGAAAATGTACCAAATATTAAATAATAAACGAGGTAATATTAGTTTTAATAATTTATTAAACTAAATACTTCAAAAATATTTACCAAAATTTTCTCTTATATTTGAGATTTGCCAGTACAAATAAATAGATTAATAAGAAAAAGAAATAAAACATAAAACTTATACAGAATTTACATATAAGGTGCTATCTTTACGGTCGATGAGTTTTGGCCGCCTTTCTTAACTTTTACGAATTGTTCTCTAGCAAAGAAAATATTCAAAATAAAATTAACTGATTGATGATTCCTAAAAACAAATCCACACTGTAATTATTTTTTTACGTATTAAGTTAGTATCTACACTGAGATGGGCGTTAACAGCCGCAGGACAGGCTTAAAGTAATGCGTTTTTTATCGTATGTAATTCTTTTTGTGGATAATAAATAATATGTTTTTATACATAAAAAGTACACCTAAGTTTAGGACCGCTACGACTCGTTGACCGTACTATATTAAATTCGTATGACCGTAAATCATACGAATTTAACAACTATTTGGTTTCTCCCTCGGCCAATATACAGCTGGTCACATTAGTGGGATCCTACCATACTAATTTTACACCTAGAAATCATTAAAATCAAACAGTAGTTCCAAAATATGATATCATTTGACAGAATGTCAAGAATGTCACATGGTGAACCCCCATATAAACCTTAATATGTGATATAATTTATAGATGGCGACTAAGTTATATATAAAAAAATGGCACTGACAATCTCAAAAATAGAGAAAAAACACTAGTTAAAAATTAAAAATTAGTACCTGGTGTTTAGTAACCTGCCAGTTATTCTTTGGTCCCTCCCTAGCTTCAAACATACTGACCGGTCTCTGGTTCTTTGGTCTCAGATCCAATTCCTCAGTCAGGACCAGCTGTTCCGTCTCCAAGCTCCTGCCGCGTTCCTGAGGACTTAGATCTAGATTGGCATCATTTATTGAGGTCTGGGAGGTCATGCTGTGGTCATCATCAACACTGCTTGTCTTCAAGGCACTGTTCTCTTTAGTTAACTGTTCTACTATAGTCTGTAAGTTCTTCAATTGATTCTTTAAATCCGTTATTGTGGAGTCTCTGTTGTCCAATTCCTTTTTTAGCGATTCAATTTCGTGTTTTTTGACTTCCGGTTCGTGAGCAGGACTGGGGGTGTGGGTTCGATGCTCGATTGTGGTATTGTCGGAAGGTAAAGATGGATTGTATGTGGAGGACACTGTTTCTCCAGCTCTTGGATCTGTGGACATCTGTTAAAAATAATAATAAATTAATAATTAATTAGTGTTACTACAATTTAAGTTTACTAACAAAATCTAGAAAGTGGCTAATTATGACATCAGAACGAAGAGAACGACAAGAAAGAGTTTGTTTATTTATTTGAACTTTAAGATCTTTGGAGTTCTCTCTCCCTGTCTATATAACATTACGGTATAATTTTTAATTAGCCTAAAATTACGAAATATTAATAATTATGAACGTCATCGCATTGCTTAAACCGCGCGCACTGCAGAAAGATGTAAATATACGTAAGTACATTTCACATTAGTTTCAAAAAAAGTACGTGACACAGTATGTATATATCTTATAAATAAATAATATAAGGCATTTCATGACCAAAAATTAATAGAAAATTGCATTTTGCACTGTTGTTTATAAATAAATAGTTTCTGTCTGTGATTTCGAAAATAACCATATTTGTTCAAGTGCATAATAATCATTAAAATACAAACAAATAATTTTATAGTTATTATGAGTCTGTCTGTTCTTTCTGCTTGTCCGGAAAATCACAGATTTTTGTGGGACTTTTTATCCTATATAGAAATTACCAAATATTTTCCTATTAAATACGATAATTTCTGCGAGCAAAATCTAATAAATTGCAAAAACACTAAAAGTACTACTTATTAAGAGCATAACAACAGTATAGATAATCATACATTTCTCGTAAATGCACTTAAATAAAATTTAATAAAATGAAATTGACAAAGCAACGCAAGGACGACTAGTTTTGCAAATAAAGATATAGTTCAAAGTAGGTTGTCAACCACAACACGCTTGTTTTATATTAAATTATTTTTGAGCGTTTTAAAGATAAATATTTAGACTACTATTACTAACTATATACTTACATCTAAATCAATAGGTGCAAGCGCAGCGTAATCCTCGTCTGAAGCTACTGAGTCGTATAGAGGTTCGTCATCTGACATTTGTGAGAAATGTTTGAGGTGACTAGCTGATAGCAGGGGATTCATTGGTCCTGTTAGGGCTGAAAAATATAAAAAAAATGTATATAATTAATTTATATATAAAACTAAATATTTGTGGTGTAGTGGTTCAGTAAAATATAACTGCAAATCGAATAGTTCATTAAATCGAACCCACAAACAGCACTGGTAAAGGGTTCTCAGACAGACTTATCACACAAAAAAAAAACCAAACGCCAAAGTAAGAGGCTGTTAATATTTTCTTCGCTCCTAACCGAAGCGCAAAACAAAGCGCCGCGTTCAGTTCTGCCTCAACACACAGCACACGACAATATCTCGAAAATTCAACGGTGCGGCGACGGTGTCACAAAAAATAAACCAAACTTATCTTCTGTACAGACAGACATACGATATATCCTTCAATAATAACAGAATAAAACCTCTAGGCTGTAAAGTGGCAAGTCTTTGCCTCCTCGTAGCATCGAGCAGTACATCTCTCAGTAAGGCCGCCAGCTCCGGTGCGGACAGACGTGCCAACTTCTGTCTCCCTTGATTCCTCGGCGCTGACAATGCTGGGTTGACTGGTAGAAACGCAACTCCACATCGTTCTAAGCCTGTTGCGCTTGTTTGCCAGACTGAAAAGGAACATTTAATTACAATTAATTTTAAAAAATAAAAACAAACAAATGCATTATTTAATCGTTTAAAAATAAGAATCCATAAGAATATAAGATATTTGTAGTCTGTAACACCAGTAGTACCAAGTAATAGCAGTATGTATGTAATAAAACATTATATTTACCAATAAATAAGTGTATTAATTTGTTAGTTTTTCTGTAGAAAACGTTAATAAAAGTTATATCACTTACTTGCTTCCGTCTCGCGTCGATCAATTTCGTCGTATATATCCATAACAAGTTCCTCAAACAAATGATTAGGTAGCTGCAATAAATGTATAAAAAATATTTTATTAAAACTTTTAACCGTCGTTGTTTAAGTATTTGGCATGCACACAATAAACTTAACGAGATAACATTATTAGAATTATAAATATAGGATTTACATTAAGAATTGACGAGAAAAAACAGTCTAGGCTAAGCTTTGCATTTGTGTGAGTATTCATATGTATAAACCATAGGCGTGACTTTCACTGGTGTGGCGTGGCTATCAATGTTCAAGAATGCATTGTCTAAATACAGCACTCTTTCAACTACTTACCAACTGCAACTTCCCCCTCGCAGCTTTAGCCACATCCGTCATCTCATGTGTGTCGTGAGCTCGTGGCACTATATAGTGCCTCCCCGCCGCATGGTCCGGCTTCTCACCTATTAGGAAGTGGATCATTCGGTCTGTCGCTTCGTATACTAACTCCGTTATTCTATCTGCTAGCTCTGCGTGTCCACCTTGTCTGAAATACATTTATATCAATATATTTATCAGCGGGCGACGCTTAGTGGGTAGTTGGACCAACGATATAGTCAAGCACAGGGCTGGTCGTTGCGGAGATCCTTGGGCCAGGCTTATGTCCAGCAGTCGACGTAGAAATGGCTGTGACGATAAATGTATTTTTGATATTGATAATTTTGAGTTTCAGCGTATAGCTACGCTAGAAGGGTAGGGAAAGAGAGAGAGAATCTAGTCTCAAGACACTTCATTCACACTCAGTCCTATTTCGACACTATAAATAAAATAAATAAAAGATTATTTTATATAAATTTATTTTATATGCTATGAAATCAAAAATTATCTTGAGGCAATTGTGGTGCAGTGGGACAGTTCTAAACACGATCATCGTGATTTTGATATCTATTATGAATAACATTAATTCACACAACCATATTTTATAAAAATGTGATTTAAAATTATAAGAAAACGTTTAAAAAAATAGACATTTTACATAGTTGACAAAATCTTGGACTTAAGCTAGAGAACATCAAGAGATATATTAAAAAAATCAACAGTAAACATACCTAGCACAATCAGCAGGTGAGTTGCCACCACTGTCCCTAGCAGTGGGGTCGGCGCCCCACGCAACGAGCAACTCCGCTTGTGCTGGTTGTCCGGCTCTACATGCTACGTGCAAACATGTGCTTCCCTTTTCCTATAAGCGATTGATTATTTTTTATTATAAATAAGCCTCGACACTTTATCGTTTCAAAACTATTTTTATATTCCTTTGAGTCATACACAAACGTAAACACTTGTAATTGAGTCATTATAATATACCAGCACTTTCCTGCAGCTCAGCCCTCATGATCCTTCAGAAATAACAGATTTGTGTTTGAGTTATGAACTACTTTAAAATAATGCTGTATTACTGCATTTTTTTAAAATAGTAATATTCAGCGTTGAGTTTCGTCACTCAACACGCAATGCCTCTAGAATTCCGCAGAGGATGGGGAACGGAGTGTCTTAACACTAGGTCACCAGGTTCCCTCAACCTACCTTGCTATGTGCGGGTGCTACAGTGTGTGTAAATTGTAAAACACTTTGTGTAAATTGTAAAATAGCAAAAGAAAAGATAATTGAGCCTCAAGGAGATAAAGTCTGATGTAAGGGATGGCTGTCAAAAGAAAACTGTTTAATAGTTTAACCTGTGTTTTGTCAGTGCTTACATATAGAAGTCAAATCTGATCTCACCAAAGCCCATCCAAAAAAATAGAGGTTTGTCAAAACCCTATAAAGAGAAGCATGCTGGGAAAAAAATATGTGACAGGGACACAAAGTGTGACTGTAAGCACGGCTGGTTATGGGATCAATTGAGGGATCAAAAAGATCTTTGACAGGTTTAGATAGAGTTGGGAGAAGCCTTTGCCAAAGGGCAAACAAACATTGTAATTTAATATCATTCAGATAATGGCTAATTTTATTTTTTAAACAGCAAAGTGGTTACTAAATATACTTAAATATCTTAAATGTTACATTTGTTACATCCCCTGTAGACTTACCTGATTGTAATAATTAGGATCAGCACCTTGAGCTAGCAGTCTCATAGCAGTATCTAATGAACCACTGCGAACTGCACTATGTAACTGTCTTCCTAACTCACTTGGTGGTTCATCTCTTCTTGCTCTCAAGACATATGCCAGTCTTAAGTGTTTAGCCAATATGAACTCTGATTTAATAGGGCTGAAAATTTATAATTTTTATTCTTTCTGTACCTTACATATTGCAGGGTAAGCAAAGAGAACCTAGTGTTAAGACATTATATTCCTCACTTTTCTCCCACAGGTATGAGCTGCTTTGCTTCTGCACTATGGCCTCACATACATATTATTATGGATATAATTTTTTTCTTAATTTTCATGCTGTATCCAGAATACAGCAGGGTAGGCAAAGGGAACCTAGTATTGAGACACTCTGCCCACTACTGCTTTCCACCAAATTTTGAAGGTATTACATGTCGAGTGGTCGAACTAATCACCACTCTTTTGGCCTTGATAACAGTGCAAAGAAATGAAAATATTAACAAATAATAACTCATTCCTCCGAGTGGAAATTGAACTCACAACCGCCACTTTTCACACTCTTGTCGCCGGTACTTTTTTTTATACATACATTTGTTACAATAACATTTACAGTATTTTTTAATTGTACTTTACTTTTTTGACAATAATTCTTACTGTAGTGGATCCTTAGGTTGTGGTTTTTTCCTTAGATGTTTAGGAGCTGAGGTATCAAGTAAAGAATGTTCCCATATACTATTCACATTTTGAGCAGTAAGCGCTTGCACCATCTGTATCCAAATTAGTAGATATTATGTAAAATGTACCACTCCAGACGAAGAAACATGTTTAATCTATTTTATTTACCGACAAAAGTGAAGGCGGCCATGAGCCTTGTCTTAAAGATTTTACATGGGAAATGTGTCTTCCCATACTTCTATGAACACTACAGCACTCCGCACATAATAACAAACCGCGGTTAATTGATGCCCATGAAGGATCTACAAACACATAAGTATTAAACTTGTTTGATGAAATAGGTAATAGATTAATTAGCGCCATATAAAAGAAACTAGGACGTCGTTTACCCGAAGCACCGCAATCAGAGCACACTTCTACTGACGAACGATGTTTCGATCGTGATATCATCATTTTTATTTTAAATTATACTATTCTTAATCTAATAACAAGCTAAAAGTTGACCTAACTAACTAAATAACTAGTTTAAGACATAATTAACTTTGATACAAAAATAAAACATTTCACGGAACGTCAATCAAAATAATATAGACTAGAATATAGATAATAACAATACAGATGTACTTTGTTTAGCTACCATATTTTTATTATTTTTTTAATAAATTTAATAAAAGAGCTGAAAGTATAAAAAAACTCTTTTTGTTATTATATTAATATTTTTTTTATTGACGTCATACTAAGTTAAAAGATACCTAACCTATCTTCCGTTTAATGATGATTTTGATTCTGTGAACCTCGAGGCCTGAACACGTCAGAGATTAAGATTTGCAGTTGTCAAAAGAAATTGGTTTAACTTGCGGTATATTTAAGTGAAATAAAAATGAAGATTTCCATAACATTGGGATTAATAGCATGCGTTTCAATAGCTTATGCTGATCAAGAAACTCTAGTTCTAGTAGACAATTTGAACATTAGAGAGACTCATTCACAGTTTTTTAAATCTCTTCAAGGTATGAATGTAATCGATTGCGTGTCTATTGATAAGATGCCGGGTTTTTAAGAGTATATTATTTTTATTACTTGCTTAAGTCTTGATAGTATTATACTAGTATTATTAAACCAGAATTTATATGTTATATAGTTTATGTATATATTAATCACCTATTTCAGATCGGGGCTACAATCTTGTCTTTAAGTTAGCTGACGATGCTAACCTAGTGCTATCTAAGTATGGAGAATATTTGTATAAAAATCTCATAGTCTTTTCACCATCCGTCGTCGAGTTTGGTGGTCAAATAGACACGGAAGCCATCACAAAGTTTATTGATGATGGTGGAAATGTTATCATGGCTGGTAACTCAGCAGCAGGCGATGTCTACAGGGAGATCGCTTCTGAATGTGGATTTGAGGTAAGATGAGGATCGATTTGTAATAATTTTTTAATTGAGAGAGGGATAAGTTTGTAATATTTTTTTTTAGATATACCTTGTACTCATGGCATAGTTGATCACCTAGAATCCCTTTGTTTAATTCAGTTAAGTTCTTTAATTATTGGGTTGCAAGCCACTTTTTTGTTTTATTGATATTTATTATTTATACTACCTGGGAACAGATCACTGTCAACTAAATTACCTACCAATGTACATATGACAGAAACAACTTATAAATCATTATATGTGCTTTTTAATCTGAATGTATTTTTTATCACAGATGGATGAAGAATCTGCAGCTGTAATCGACCATTTCAATTATGACAGTCTGGACGATGGAGACCACACTAGGATAGTAGTGTCCCCCAAAAATTTAATCAATGCTCCAACAATTGTTGGTTCTCAAAACACACAGCCATTACTCTTTGAGGGAACAGGTCTAATATTAGATAAGGATAACAGCCTGGTCCTGCCTATACTGACAGCAGATAGTACAGCTTACAGCTATAATCCTAAGAGTCAGGTATATATTTATTTTCTATGTGTAAGGGATCTTATTTTAATTAAATATATTTTTGTATTGTCTTGGAGAAATCTGTAGCAAAAATTATATATTTCACAGCATTTTGTTGTACATACACTTTTTCATTATTTTTTTTCAATTGTTATATGTTTTAATACTGTCCAATGTGTTATGAGAAAACTGCAAAAGAGTTGATTGGAGTGAAAGTAAATAAACAAGATATATATATATATATATATATATATATATATATATATATATATATATATATAAATAAACCTTTCTCCAGAACTAACCTTAGGCCTAAGTTAAATGAATATTCTTTTTAGGAAAATAATATAATAATTGAGTTATAAGGAAGTACTTATAATATGTTTATGTAATAATGACCATTTATTATTTTAGGTTAAAGAGTACCCTCATGCAGTTGGCCGTAAAACTGTCCTCATAGCAGCGCTTCAAGCTAGAAACAATGCTAGGATCATATTCAGTGGATCTCTGTTCTTCTTCTCTGATGAAGCTTTCAACTCTCCTGTGTCTAAAGTCCATGTACGCACTTAAAATTTTATATTAATAGCTACTTAGTGAAACTTTAAATTCAAATTATTAAAATTTTCCAATGTTGTAAGGTAAAGCATTCCATTATAGGATCCAAATTCTA
>DWAP01002586.1:0-13233 GCA_018230625.1 Heliconius eleuchia | reverse complement strand
AATATAAATTTAAGTAAATATTTTATCTCCTCGAGTGGGGATCGAACCCACAACCGGTCCGTTTTACAGTCACACTTCGTGCCACTGCGCCGTGACTGGCCTCTAAATTCGGCAAATAGAGTGCTTTAATATGTTTCGTTCGTGGAAATAAATATTTTTATTTTCTTCTGTGTAGCAACAAGTGTAGTTCCACAACTCAACACGTAATGCCCCGAAATTTGGTCGGAAAGTGGAGAAAGGAGTGTTTTGACACTAAGTTCTTTCTATCTGTCATGCCATATGTTGGATACAGCCTGACTTAAAAAAAATGCATTAAGCAAATTGAATAACACCCGTTTCATCTAGCGTAAAATCTAATTCCTTACGATGCACGCGGGATGAGTTCAGTGAAACTTGGCCGACTGTTTGTAATTTTAAAGTGAAGAGTTACACACAGCTTTTATGAGTTTTGTTGCAGAACAAGCCGGAATAGTGATTATGTGTTAGATATCCATCGTAACTTTGTATGACGGACCCTCGCAGTTGAAGCTGTCAGGTAGTCAGGTACAAGTGCATTCAGTGCTGTGAATGAGTTGGGAGAGAGTAATGAAAATCTAACGTTATGTATGTGGTCAGCCGTGGCGCAGGGGCCCAAGCGGGTGACTGTTGTGGGTTTGATTTTCACTCAAAGAGATGAAATATTTTATCAGCACATCCAACTGCTCGTTCACGTTACTCAACACGTCCAACCATGTTTCCAGAATTCGGTGGAAGTGAGAAAAAGAAGTGTGTTAATTGGTATTGAGTGTCTTAACACGAGGCTCCCAAGTTCCCCCTACTATGTGATAGGTACAGCGTGAAGCTAAAAATTAAATATACATAGGTGTAAGTCGTACCTTGCAACTTCATTTGCGTGGACGTACGTGCAATGTAAAATGAAATTTCTCTTTTTTTCCAGTTACCGTAGGAACTACTTGTCAGTCACTCGGTACCAGAGATAAAATATAGAAAATCACATTTAACCAGAATTATAACATCCTTAAACACTATCTATGTACCAATAGACAATTAATACACAAACATGTAAAATAAAGCGAAAAATAAAATATATTTTAAAACAAAACAAAACAAAGCGAAGAGAATACAGCAAATTCGAAGATGTCTATTTTTCTTCGAACTAACAATTACGATTTCTGCGAAAACTGAAGCAGAACAGTGCAAATAACATCCATCTATAAACTCTGAAATATACGCGCTGTATAAAATTCACAACATAAATACAAGTTGAAGATCGCAAACATCCCGTGAACGGATCCGGTCCGTCTCCCCTTTACAATTAATCTTTCAGCTATCTTCCGCTACGAAATTGTTTTACGAGTCTAGTTGCGGTTGCACCTAAATGTTGGATTCGGTCTTGTAGATGAGGTGAAATGGGTGAAATCCGCGTAAGTCTGTCTATTTATATTAAATTGCTCTGTTTTATATATAAAATTTATGTATGTTTGCTGTTATTTCGGTTTGAAAAGTCATAACGCTACATTTCACTAAATATATTTATCAATAATTATTTAAATTCCTTAGCTTCTTTGTTAGTATTTGGATGTTACTGAAAACAACATATTAAATTTAAAATATTTTAGACTTTTCTTTTTCAAGAAATTTGTAAAGTATCTATATCTTTTGTAAAAGACATGTTTCTTACAGAACGCAATAGCTTATGGCTGGAAACTTCGTTACCAGAGCGCAGAAAAGAAAATAATTCATGATTCCCAGGAGTGAGAATCTAACATGCAAATACCGCGTTTACGGTCAGAAGCCCTACCGCTGCGCTACGACGGTCCTAGCTCAGTTACAACTCATTTACCAAAATACATAAATAAAACAGCCCTACCGATTATTATATAAAATCTTATCGAGATTTCGTATTCTTCCTTTATCTTTAGGCTGGAAACTGATCACTTTCCCGTCGTTCCGTACCGATCATTAATTTTTTGCGAACATTTCCGTACTAGAATTGATTGTCCAATTTTGGCTGATGACAGTTATTCGTTCGCCTTAGATTATAGTAAGAAGTCCGACATGTGTTTCTTTCGTTAATTATTATCAAGAAAAAAATCAATAACTATTTTAGTAAATTATGTATAGATATATTTCTTCGCTTGGCGCTGTGTCTCACGTTGAAACTTGACGTCTCGCTTTTAGTGAAAATAAACCCCGCGATGCTTACAGTCAGACACTGTGTTGCGCTCAGATAATTAGTTTTTATATCATACGTAGTGGTAAAATAAAATATAAGCTTAAACTTGACGATATAGGCTGACAACAACCATGCCGTGATTCGTCTCAGTGAGTTGTCTCTAAATTCTCCTCATTTAATTAAGCTTACTTAGGATTTATATATATTATCGAAAAAAGTTGACTATACATTACTAAATGACAAAAATTAAAATATTGTGGAATTAGCGCCAGTTATGGCGCAGGGATAGGCACGTGATTGTAACAGGTTGTGAATTAGGTTCCCACTCGACGAAATTCATTACTTAATATTTTTATTTCTTAGATTCCTTTGTTCTGGTGCCGAGACAAAGCACGACATTGAGCTGCGCCACGTCTTCAGAATTCGGCAGTGTCGGAAAGTAGGGAGCGGAGTGTCTTAACACTAGGCTCCCTTTGCTTACTCTGCTACATACGGGATACAGCGTGAAACTGAAAAAAAAAGGAATAGCATATTAACAAAACATCTTTATCAGTCCTATATCTTTAGTTGACAAACAGACACACAAAGGACAATATTGGAGTTGCTTGAAAGGAACATACATTATTTTGCGAACATAGCATCCATACCGGCATATACTAGTACTATATAAGTATAGTATAGATGTATAGCTGAGCTATGTCGCGTCACTTTGGCAGCGCCGGCGGCAGTGGAAAAATATCGGCTGTAGCCTGTAACGTCAGGCTGCCTCGCGCAAACTACGTGCTTCAGACGTGCGGGACTCACTGTGTTACAAGTCGACAAGTGCCTGTAAAGTCGTCTTATTTATATATTTGAGAAGACAAAAGTAAAATGATTTTTTGACTGAAAAAAAAAATTAAGTAAATTCGATTTATGGACGGTAATTTTACGTGATAACGTCATAGGAAAACTCTGCTGAAAAATCTCATTCTTTTATGTATTGAATTATTATCACGGATTTTTTTTATTTTGAATAAAACAAAATTAGCTTATCTTCACGCTGTATCCCTAGCGGGGTAGTTAGAGAGAACGGAGCGCCAAACGCTATGGTCTCTACATATCTCTTTCGCCTCGTCCACTGTCATCAATCTCTTCATTAATGATTTACTTCCTTATGCATTTTACGTAACCTATTTCTAGTATCTTTGATATTGTATTTTCGAAGGTCAACCGAAGTCTCCCTCTACCTCTCTTACCGCTTTCTTTTCTATTATATATTTTTTTGGCATTCTTTCATCACTCATTCGTTCGACGTGCCCAAACCAGCTGAACACGTTCTTTATTCTTACCGTGGCATCCTCGCTAGTACCTGCCATTCTGTGTATCTCTTTATTGCGGATTCGATCAGCTAAACTCCGCATGTGCTACGAAGAGATCGCATCTCCACAGCTTCATCTTTCTTGTATAGAATTGTATAATATAAAACAAAGGAGTCACTTGAAAATGACAGTTTTTTTTAAATTAGCTATTATTTAAAAAAATACATTTGGTTTTACTTAAATTATATAGATAAATTAAGACTAAGATAGGCAGATAAAATAAAAAACAAATCTATGTATACCAATAATAATAAATAGATATATTGTTTGTCAGATACCCACCGTATCCCGCACATAGCAGGATACTAACCTGTCACGTTTACAGTCGCACGCTTTCGCCCCGCGCCACGACTGGACTCAAATTAAATTTATATTTTTAAATTCAAAATATAATTATATATTTAGAATAATAGTAGAGTCCGTGTGTAGAAAGCTTCCAACAGCGCGTAGCAGGCATCGGTCCGGCGGACATTTTGACAAGCGAGTTTTTCACCAAAGCTCCGTAGGTGAACTTTCATAAATACATATTTAGACCACCTGCTGCTCACTATTATGGGCTCTGTCTGACACTGACGAAAACTAAGCTTGGCTCTCGCGTTATTAATAGTTCGCAACAAGTAGTTGATTGCTGATGCGAATATTATGCCTCATATTATGACAGCGGGTAGAGATGTATTGATGCTGCAATGATGTATTGTATCTATTAAATTGGTTTTGTATGTCTTGTTTTTGAAAATATATTGTTTCTTATTTTTTTTATTTCAATATGTTTAATTTATATATTTTATTATTATAGCTTGTATGTTGCTATGTAAATGTTGTTAATAATACAACGCAGCATATATTTTAGTGTGCTAAAAATAATAACAAAACACGTCTTAGTTAGTAGTGAGTTACCAAAAATAGATAGATATCTTCTCTACTCTACACGTCTAAGTCCAATAAAGTACGCTAATAATAATAAAATATAGCAAAGACCCTAAAGTACACAGCCTACACGCAATACACACACCACTGCACCCTTTTGGCTGAATATTGTTACTGTTTTCCCACAAAAGAGCCATTAAAAAAAAGCAGAAACAGTCGAACAAAACTACACTTAGTACTTTAATCCTTCAGCATAGCTATTTAAGCGCTATTGCAAATTGTTCGCAAAACGGTATTTAAACAGAAAAAGTTTACACTTTTCAATTAACGGATTAAAATACAAAAGGAGAGCAGCAGACGAGCCGACATGAATAATGTCTGCGTCGTTCGTCGTCGGATCAAGCGAGCTGCTAACTTGCTATAGTACGCCGGATACAGTATTTATTGGCACATCGGCGTTCGTTACAGGATAAGAGTATACCTACTATTGTTCTGTTTGTACTGTTGCTCTTTTTGTAATATGGCTGTTATTGATGGCCGAACAGGTAGTATGGTTAGTAATTGTATAATTTAGAGGTCGTCGTGGTAGTTGCACAACGTCTGACTGTAAGCTCACGTTTATAGTCAGACGTTGTGGGTTCCAATACCATTCGAGGAATATATAATTTTCGCAAATTATGCAGAAAAGGAATTAAAGTGTCTTAATAGTACTTAATTGTGCTGTCTGTGCTAAATTGTATATTTTGAACAAATGTATGAAGTTGGCAATTAAAGTAAGCTTTAATATATTAAATTATTTAATACATCAATATAATAATAAACAAGAATGGATTGTTGTATCGTTAGGTCCAGAAGCTTCATAAATATTTTAAATATAACAAATTTATTGATAAAAATAATTATTGTTTACATAGACGAGTAAATTTATTTTAGTTTTATACATACTACTTTATACGTGTAGAAAATCAGCTTAAAATCCCATAAACCTCTAATACGAGTAGTTTGTGAGATAGAACACCTATCAGCGTGTCGAGTCGTCTGCGCTCGGCTTAACGCGCTTGAATTTACGATACTGCATGCCTTTTAACAGTTTTGTATGGATTGCGGAGGTTTTACAATTGTTGGGATACATTGCTCCATATGAAAACTAGGATACAATGTACGCTCAATGCAATGCACTTATTGTTTTACGGTAATGTTGATTTTTAACTTTGTATATATTTGTGTTTTTATAAAAAGTAAATAAATATGTTTTCATTTTGAATAATTGACATTGACTCTTAGTTAATTTTGATAGATGACTAGAATTACTATTTATAATTATCATAAAAATAGTAAAGGCTAATTGTTGTGCAGGAGTATATTATGCACTTATGCCCGGCATAAGATTGTAAATGGGACAGGTATATTATGTAATACACTGGTGTTGAGTTTCAATACTCCACACGGAATGTGAGGGATGGAAATGTCGTAGTGGGGACGGAGTGTCTTATTACTGGTTTCAGGCGTGAAGCTAAAAAATACAAATATAATCTTGTGGCCTTAGTGGCGCAATTGAACGGCTTTTGACGATTAATACCATGGATGTAGTTTTTTTCCTCTTGGAAAAGTAATTATATTTAAATTATTTTCATTTTCCTCCCTCCGGTAAAATAAAGCGCGGGTGTAGCTACATCTGGCAGCGCGGTTGTTGTCAAATACAAATAAAATATTTTTTCTCAGCAAAAAATATATTGTTCCATTTAAATGGTTAACAATGTTTTCGTGATTCTGTTGAGACATGTTTGCTTGTATCAAATTATGTTTTAGGTTTTGACGATATTATACAAAATGTTTGTTATATAAAGATTTAAAGGTGGCAAGATTATTAAGAACAAAGCCTACATTAACTTTTCTTCTAGAGTAATTAGTATGGACATTCTTTATTTTCATTATTGCAAGCAGCAACCATGAGGTAAATTTTTTTTTGGAGTGATAACTTCTTACGGGAGGGTTAACCGCTTCGTTACGTAACGCGTAACGGGACCAGTCTGTTTGGCTTCTTTTTCTCTATGCATGTGGCAGTGGTAGACAGGCTCCTCATTTTGAATTTACATTTCTGTTTTTAACATTTAAAATGTGTTATTCCATTAGAAAAAAATTAATAAATAAAAAAATGATTTTTTTAAGAAAACGCGCAGCGTTCATATAATATTAGAAATGAACCTGTGCTTCTTGAAAATCGCCCAAGCGCTCAGACTAGACTACACGTTCCCATCAAGCCAAGTTTAAGTTTAAATTTTTATAAGTTTGTACATTACATTATATATGTATAATAGTATTTAATATACATTATATATGTATAATAGTATTTTTGTCCTAACAATTTCCTTATTAACCAGACAAACACCCAACCAACACTTTACATAAAATTTAAATATAAAGGTGAGTTAACAATATTAATATAGCATTCTGCAGACAGCTGAATATCAAATTATTCGCTGTTGGCCCTCATTACGGGGACCCGCGCAGCCAGTTTTAACTCACTATTTACACTTAATAACGACTAAAGTGTCTCAACGCGTCTTATCCAACGGTTGAAATGCATTCAAGAAGTTTGCAACTTGCATTTATCCAATGTTAAGTTGTTATTGAGTCTCTTAACGAGCTGCGAATGTCAGCTTTTACGTTAAATGTACTAAGTAGTATTGATGTGAGAAACCATTCTTGTTCATTGGTTCTCGTTTGTGACTTTGTTTGATAGTAGGGTTGAAGTGGTTGTTTTAAATGTTGCTTGTTATTGTGGTGATGGCATTTTGTATTGATGTTTTTGCTTTTACTTGTTTTATAATGTTAATTCTTCAACACAAAGTGTGGCGTTGAGTTTCGCCACTCAACAACGCAATATCTAGGTTGCCCACGCGCGTGGTACCGGCTACAGTCTAGTCTAGTGTCTAGTACCTAATCAAAAGAAAAAAGGACAAGATAAGAAATTCTTAAATTTTGTTGAGGGTATACTGTATATCACAATACCGTTAACTAGTCCGGACATATTTTTAGCCTATTGGTTAAAAAACTGTATATAAAAATATTTTGAAATTTTACAAAGTTTATTATTATTAATTATGTACATATAAAATATTTTTAGTTCCTTTAAACATAACAATATCCTTTAAACATAAGTTTGGCATTACAGCCATAGTAGACATCACCATACATCACTAACAAGTACTTGTATTAGTATTTATGGAAACTTTACGGTACAGCCCTATGCATTTATAGGATTTTCTAGGAATTGGTAATATCCTGGCTGTCAAACCATGATAAGGTATACTTTGTGAATAGAGTGTAATCGGATTTTATACCGCGTAAATTAGGCATTTACCTAATTACCTACATTTTGACGTGTATTTAAGAACATAAATTCTTATTTAGTGAAATTTACTCGCTACCACAGACTGTATTTACTTATCCATGTTTATATTTGGCTGTTCTAATAGTTTATTATTAATAATTATGTGTATAGCAACAAGGTAAAATATTATTAAGATTATATTATTATGAGAATTATGATGACAATAAAATAAGTAAAATAGTTTGTTTTTTCTTTAATAATAGATCGAAAATAACTTGAAATAAGTTATATTTTAGAATTAGTGTATGTATCCTCATTTTTCTTTATCATTAAGTACATATATGTGAATCTCAACTGTATATACTCGTAAATCACAATTATTACGTCCCCCATAGGTCGGTCAAAGTACGGTAGGTCAGTATCGTATAACTATAAAGACCAAAAATGAATTACTTTCTACAAATATCACAGAACCTTCTATTATAGTACATCTAAATATTTCGAATAAATAAGAATTATTTATACGTTAATGGTAACTACAGTTGTATAGACACAAAACAGCACAGACAATTGAAAATATTTAAAAAGGAACTTGCGGAAGTATACAAATAGAAATCTTTGAGGAATCACATACACTTTAGTTCACTCTTCATCAGTCAGTCCCAGGGGACGGCGGCGAGACTTCTTAACGTCTGCGAGTTTATTGTGGAGCAGAGCTTTTGTAAGCTTCATTGAAATTAAAGGATTTTATTGTTAGGTATATGATGTGTTTGCTTGCATAATTGAAATGGGGTGGCAAGATGGTGGAAGGAAAATATTGATTCTTGGCACCGTCATGTCTCCGTTTGTGTCTTATAAAATACAACATATATCTATTAAATTTATGAGGCAAGGAAGGGGGACGCCTCTGGTGGCCCGGAGGGCTCTCGTTGTATGAAGTGTTGTTGGTTGATGGCAGTGGACTGGGCGCAAGTTGTATGTAGAGACTGGGGAATACATTTGACTGAGGTGTGAGTCTAAATTATAATGTTCATAATATAAATCTTATTATTAGGGTGTTCTACCTTAGTCTCTATATAGAAAGTTCTACGAAGGTTTCCATCATCTAAGACACAAGGCAGTTTATACGAGATTTCGCGGATTGACTTATAAGTGTAATTTATTAATTTTATGATAGTGATGTTTTTTTCAGAAAACGTATAAAAGTTTTCCCGATTGCTAAGGAAGGGTTATGTTTTTCGCGCGTATCTTGTATGTATGTAATATTCTTTATTACCTCAAATCTCCAGAACCGCTGAACGGATTTACATATTTGATGTATCGTTAGATTTGTATTAGCAGCCCAAGTGTTCTTAGATGACGTTAAGAAAAAACAATTATGGCGGCTGTGGGACGCCATTGAACTTAGTGAAAAAAAAAATTTTCGTTTCGAATACCACAATATGGCTATCAAATTCAAGAGCTTAATACGACAATTTCAAAAAGGTATATTATGTTTATCCTTATCGTAATGAATTCTAACAAAAAAGTGAAAATTAAAAAAAATATTTGTAAAAACAAAAACCTCGACTGCAGAAAACTTAAAAGAAAATAAACAAGCCCAATAGTTTATTAGGATTAATAATCGGGACCTATAAGTAATTCTTCAATCAATGAAATCTTTACCAGGAACACCGCATAATTTAAAGGGATCTCGACTGTTAATCCTTTTTAGTTTTCTGCAGTCGGGGTTTTGTTAAAATTTTTATACGTTTTCTTAATAAATATTTTTCTTTCCTATCTGTGGAGTAACAATTCAAAAATGTAAAAAAAATCAGATTAATACTGACATAATATGTATATAAAATTAGATCAACACTCATAATCACATCAATCAATAAATACGTTCCAAACATAAAGGTTAGCCAATTTATTTGCGATCTTCAAAGAAAGTTGAATAGTATAGAATAAACCTAACAATTTACTATAGAATAGACATAACTTATAGACTGTATTATCCATTGTAGCGATCGTAGAAATAAATTTCTTCCGCAGAAACGTGACCGCATGGCTGCAACTCCTGTACGTGTTTGGCACTCGCCGTCTTGCTGCTGAGAACTTGCTGGTTAAGTCTTATCATTTTATACAATAGAAACAATAAAGAATTGTGTTTTAGCACGCTTTCTTAGAGTTATTTTTCGAGAAAGGGGAAAGAAAAAAAATGTCCTGTTCGACTGTAAAAGCGATTGCATTGTATTTGTGGGTTTGATTGCAACCCAGGAGAAACATTTAACTTAAAATTTATACGTACCTGCGGTCTGCTTAGTAAAAAAAATCGTTATAGCTCCCTGAAGCTGATTAAAACAACATACTAATTTATTCTTTATTTCTAGAAAAAACTCTCAGAAATTTGGAATGTAAATCAATCTTTAGATTACTAATGAAAGACTCTTGAAAGACCAAATTAAGGTATAACAATCAAAACAATATATCGATCATTTAGTGAAACAATGATGTAATTGCACTTATTTCATAAAACAAGTTAAATATTTTGATCCATACAGAAATACTATTTACATACTTTGGATTCAGTTTCCTGCAATATTTCAAAGTGTAAATATGACACAGCTTCAGCTAATAAGCGAAACGTGTATGAAATTAATTAAGAAAAGTTAAATGTATAATAAATGTATTATTTGTTGTATAGTAATAATAAGATACTTTATTAAATACATCATTTTGTAGGCGTGACTTATGTACCGCCGGCGGCTCGCATGTGCTTCTGTACGCAGTCAGGACACTGTCGTACGCTGGCTCGCGGCGTAATATTACGTGCTACGAGCTAGGAATAACTACTACTGATTTATACCGCCTTGATTGCTAGTAAGAGTTGCTTAATTGCGTGTTATAATATATCTATAAATCCTATAGCTTTTATCGTGACGTAAAATATAACATAAGTTGCGAGAATTATTGTATTTTGTGAAATGTATTCATTTCGATTGGAATATGTTTCTAGAAGACTAGTCAATGTCTACGTTGTTTGTGAGATTTCAGAATTAAAGTGAAAAAATCTGAGCTTTTCCCTTTTCGTAGGAATTTTGAGAAATTCTCTCTTAGTGTACATTACCTCCCTCTCTAACCTACATACTCGTATATGTATGTCAGATTTTAACTTTTTAATCTCAGTAAGTTCGTCTGGGCTTTAGGCTTCAATTGATTTGAATTATTTACTTTAAAATGTCAAACTTATCTAAGATCCTTATGATAAGCCTTTTCAATAGGGCAACACCTATTTTAACAATCATATTTTCGTTTTCACCGGCAAGACAACGTGCAGTATTAGGATTTGACACCACATTATTTCAAAACTGCTCTTAATTGGGCAGAAATTGGAGAACAGAGTGATAAAACAAGATTCTCATACAACTAAGGTAATGCTAAATAAAAATAGCTAAACTAAACAAAATAATAAATTAAACTAACATATTCTATACATCATCACGTTTAAACACCAGGAATATGAGTAGGATAATGAAGGAGACGAAGTGATTAGTTAGCTTAGTGTTAAAACCGCGACATGCAATTATGCACAGTAACTTGCGTTGCGGGTGTGTAGTAATAGTAGGTTAGATTACATACATACTCGTATATTACAACGCGATGTATATGACATTCTACCAGCGTATTCTCTTATATAGCGCTGCGTGTTGTGATAAAGCTTGCTGGCTTGTTTAATAACTTTTGTAATAGTTGTGGAGATACTATGGCACATTTTTTTACAAGTTTATTAATTTTGTTTGTATTTTTTTTTGAAATAAGCCAAATAAAATATAAACTATATAAACAAAAATATTAGGTAACCTTAGAGCTAGTCGTGCGTAGGGGCGCATGACGATGCAGCGTAAAGTTAAAAAAAAAAATGATACCTTTACACAAAACATCAGCTCAAAGTTTTAACTAAATCAAATTTGAAAAATAATAAAATGTGAAAAATAAATAAGTAAACACTTAAATATAATATTTATATTTGCTGTCTATGTATATGACATTATACAATTTGGCAATGGCTACCACACCTTCAAAAAGAAGTATACAGTCTTTATAGTAGCAATGATCGAGGAGCATCGCTCTAGAGCTGCACTAAGTAAGCACTCGCACGTATATTTATAGCTACACCTCACAATACATAATGGAGGCGGAACATCGCGTGCGCTATGAAATATGAAGATACGCTCTATTCCTACCAAAAAACACAGTAAATGCCTCAGATAAGGATATGAAATAACGATGGTTATTGTTTCGAAGTCATAGAACGGGAATGGTGCAAATCGTGGCCAAATTGCTTTCTTGGGTGAACTGCTTTTTTAGATTTCTTATTTAGTTCAGCTAAAGTTATGAGTAAAAGTGTAACTTTAATATAATTATTTTTGTGTTTTAATATATGTCTATTAATTTGTCGTCTTAAAGGGGTGTGATCTGTACCTGAAAAATAATATGGCTATATGAATTGCATATTATCTTTTTGCTAATATTATAAATGGAAAAGCTTGTGAGGCTGGTTCCACATTCATGCAACAACTATTGATTTAAATAAAATTTTAAAGTAGTATAACTTAGACATCAGAATTATACACAGGCTAGTACTATATATGTAAACATGTTGCATAATTTGGCAATCGCAGCAGCGTCGATAGTTGAACGTAAAAATCAATCGAATCAATTTTGATACGAATACAACTAAACCACTTAAAACTTCTCATTTACTCGTAAAACACTGACTGCCGGCACATTAATGTTTACTTATTACTTCACAAATTATTAATATTTATTTTGTAGAAAGATCACACAAAATATAAACATATTATAAACACACACACACATTTCATTCGTATAATCTCATCGCCAACTTTCTTTTAGACGCGAATCTTGTCAACTGTTACATAGATACTTCTCAAGCAATTAAGAAGTACTTCGCAAATATCTGTGGATGTTTTAATTTATTCGTGTCGTGTTCTAACGGAACACGTGAGCTTGTTTATTCTTTGACACGACAAAGTTAAGATCGGAGTGAGGATGTTGAATTTTGTTGGTGTATCGTTTGAACTTTGTATGTTTTTAAATTAAATTATTTTACGTTAATAATTATAAATAATGATGTATAAGAAATGGCTGAGTAAATTTAAATGTGTAGGTCGTCGTGGCACAAAGGCTATAAAGCTATAAGCGCAACGATTGTGGATTCGATTTCCACTCATGGGAATGTTTTTCTTGTTTTTTTTTCAAACGCTTCGTTGAGTTCCGCCACTCAAGGCGTAATGTCACGTTAATGCGTTCTATAAAATTTACACTATTAATATGCATTACCTTTTTACCTGTTGATCTGTCATTTATTTGATTTGGTATATGATAATATCAATCAAGGCACTAAACTTCTAAAATGAATAAATTGTAAGTGAATGAATAACCAGAACTATCTCTTTTTTTTTTCTTTTTTTTATGGAAAAGACACGGCAAAC